>PVHX01004592.1:0-22882 GCA_004024805.1 Geosciurus inauris | reverse complement strand
TGTTTATGAATTGGAAGATTCAACATAGTAAAGGTGTCAATTCTCCCCAAATTGACCATATAGGTTTAACATAATTCTTATTAAAACTCCAACAGGATTTTTTTTTTAGTTGTAAATGGACATGATACCCTTATTTTTATTTATTTACTTTTATGTGGTGCTGCAGACCAAACCCAGTTCCTCACACGTGCCAGGCAAGTGCTCTACCACTGAGCCACAAACCCCAGCCCTCCAACAGGATTATTTATAGATTTAGATAAGATTATCCCAAAATTCATATGGAAAAGCAAAGGAAATAGAATAGCCAAAACAATTTTGTAAGAATAAAGTGGGAAGAGCCAGTTTACCAATTTCAGGACTTAAAATTACTACAGTAATCAAGACTAGTGCTGGTGGAGGAAAGACACAGATCAATGAACAGAAAAGAGAACCCCAAAACAGACCACCACCCAACTGATATTTGACAATGGTTGCAAAAGTACTATACTGAAGGAAAAGAGCAGACACCAATGAGCAGGCAAACAAACAAAAAGAGAAAGCGAGAGAGATAGGGAAAAAACAAACAAAAAAAACCCCAGTATTGACCTAAGCCTTATATACAAAAATTAAAATCACAATCTTAAATATAAAATGTGAAAACCATTAAACTTGGGCTTTTGTTTTTGGTTTTTTTGTACTTTGGTACAAACAAAAAATAGTTATGCAAGCTACAAGAGATATTTATGCTAGGCATGGTGGCACACACCTGTAATCCCAGCAGCTCAAGAGGCTGAGGCAGGAGGATCACAAGTTCAAAGCTCAAAGCCAGTTTCATCAACTTAGTAAGTCCCTAAGCAACTCATGAGACCCTGTCTCTAAATAAAATACAAAAAAAGACTGGGGATGTGGCTCAGTGGCTCAGTGCCCCTGGGTTCAATCTCCAGTATCCAAAGAGAGAGAGAGAGAGAGACAGAGAGAGAGAGAGAGAGAGAGAGAACCCTATGATAGAATGTTACACAAAGATTCTAAAATGATACTTTTAAAGAATAATAATACTAGAAAATGCTCATGAATGTTCAGTGAAAAGGCAGGCATAAAACTGTTCATGTAGCACAAGCCCAATTTGGAAACATAATACTATTAGAAACAAGACTGAAAGAAAAAATATAAAAATGTTAATGAAGGTCATCTATTATTATATGAAATCATAATTTTTATCTTCTACCTGCATCTTTTGGGGTTCTTCAAATTCTTTTCTTTTTTTTATACTGGACATTGAACCCAGTGTAGCTCTACCGCTAAGCTATATCCCCAGTTCCTTTTATTTATTTATTTTTTTAAAGACAGAGTCTCACTAAATTCTTGAGGCTGGTCTCAAACTTGCAATCCTCCTGCCTCAGCCTCCTGAGTTGCTGGGATTGCAGGCATATACCACTGCACCAGGTACCATAAAACTTTCAGGAAAAAAACACAAAAAAATCTTCAGTATCTAGGACTACTTAAGAGTTAAAAAGAGACACCAAAGCATGACCACAAAATAAGAAATGGATAAAACTGGATTTTGTCAAAATTAAAAACTATTGCTCTGTGCTGGGCATGGTAGCTCATGCCTGTAATCCCAGTAGCTCAGGAGGCTAAGACAGGAGGATCACAAGTTCAAAGCCAGCCTCAACAAAAGTGAGGCGCTAAGCAACTCAGTGAGACCGTCTCTAAATAAAATACAAAGGGCTGGGGATGTGGCTCAGCAGTCGAGTGCCCCTAAGTTCAACCCCCTCCCCCCTATAAAACTATTGCTCTGTGAAAGATCCCAATAGGGGATTGAGAAAAAGGAGAAAAAAGCCACAGACTTGAAAAATATTTGCAAAGCAAAGATTTACCAAAGGACCGGTATACAGAATATATAAAGAACTCTCAAAATTTAACATTGAGAAAAAATTCACTTAGAGAATTGGCAAAAGATAAGAAGAAACGTTTCACCAAAGAGAATACACAGATGGCAAATAAGCATATGAAAAGATGTTCGACCTCATTAAACCATTTGGGAAATGTGAATTAAAACCATAATGAGATAGCATACACTTATCAGAATAGCTAAAATAAAAAATAGTGACAATATTGCATGTTAGTAAAGACATGAAGAAGCTGGATTATGCAAATGTTGCTGGTGGCATATAAGATGTGATAGGCGGGCTGAGGTTGTGGCTCAGTGGCAGAGTGCTTGCCTCACACATGTGAGGAACTGGGTTCGATCCTCAGCACCACGTAAAAATTAATAAACAAAATAAAGACACTGTGTCCATGTATAACTAAAAAATATTAAAAAAAAAATAAGATGTGATAGGCCACTCTGGAAAGTTTGGCAATTTCATTTTTAAAAAACTAATAAGCATGTCATTACCATACAACTCAGCAATTACACTCCAGGGCATTTATATCAGAGAAATGAAATCTTATGTTCACACAAAAACCTGTATATGAATGCTTATTGCAGTTTTATTCACAACAGTCAAAAGCTGAAAATAATCCAGATGTCCTTCAATGGATAAATAAACATTCATATTATTGAATATTACTCACTAATAAAAATGAACTAACTACTGATATCCTCAACAACCTGGTTGCATCTCCAGAATATTATGCTGAGTGGAAAAAAAGCCATTTCCCAAAGGCTGTGTACCTTATGATTCTACTTATGTAACATTCTTCAAATGACAAAAGTATAGAAATGGAAAACAGATTAGTGAGTTTCCAAGGGTTAAGAAATAGACCTGTGGGGTTTGGGGTTGTAGCTCGGTGGTGAAGCGCTTGCCTAGCATATGTGAGGCACTTGGTTCGATTTTCAGCATCACATAAAAATAAACGAATAAAATAAAGGCACTGTGTCCATCTACAAAAAGAAAAAGAAAAAAAAGAAAGAAGCAAGCCTGTGAGGGAGGTAAAATGGTGTGGCTACAAAAGGGCAACATGAGGGATTCTTGGGATGATAAAAAGGTTCTGTACTTTGACTGTATCAATGTCAAAAACCTGGTTGTGACATTGTATTATATCACACCCTGCTATAGTTTTGAAAGATGTTACAGGGCTGGGGTTGTAGCTCAGTAGTAGAGCATTTGCCTAGCAAGTGTGAGGACCTGGGTTCAATCCTCAGTACCACATAAAAACAAAAGGTGTTGTGTCTATCTACAACTAATTAAAAAAAAAAAGATGTTACCATTAGGTAAAAGATATACCAGATTTCTATTATTTCTTGTAATTGCATGTGAATATACAATAATCTCAAAAAATGTTAATTAAAACAGAGTTAGTATATATCATAACAATTTATTTTCCATTGGTGGCAAGAAGGTGAGGTACTAATTCATGTGGAAAGGAATCTCCTGAGTGAGGCATTCAAGCAAAGAAGATAGAGGGATGGCTTGGGAGCTACTTTGTTCAGAGCAGCCTCTGTTACAGGAGAAAGCAACATGGGAACCAGTCAAGAAAAGATACACCAATCTTCTTAGGGCCCCACTCATTACAGTTTGACTTCCAAAGTTAGCCACAGTCCTAAAATTTCTGTGAATACCAAACTAGCCATTATCTAATGAAGCTCCCAGAAAGAAGTCAGGCACACAAGGCAGATAGAACCCCCAACACACTAAACATGTATGTTAGAAAACCAAGAGTCAGAGATTATATTGATGGACCTTAATATCAGTAAGCATCTGTTATCTGTCATAAAAGACACGGAGGTGGGGGGTTTCTCCACCCCTAGATACCAGAAGCGTGGGCAGACACTCTTCAAGGAGAAGTAAAACATACTGGCAGCAAGGGTGGGATTCTTATCAAGATGCTTTAACTTGAAAAGGTTTCAAAAATCAGAAGAATTTATTTTCTATGTATTCTGGTGCCCTTAGCCCTTAAGAACTTGCCAGGCTCAAGACTCAGCAATTCTACTCCTTAAGAAACTAAAAAAATAAAATATATCCACACAAAATTTCACAGGAGCATTACTTTTGGTAGTCAAGAAGTGAAAAAAAACCTCAAATGCCCACCAACTTACCAATGGATAAATAAAATGTGATAGGTCTTAAAAGTATTCCATTAAGTTAAATAAGCTAGTCACAATGGCCACATATCTTGTGATTACATTTACATGAAATGTCTAGAGTAGACAATGCTACAGAAGCAATAGATAAGTGATTGTCTAGGACTGGGGGTTTAGTGACAAAATGACTGATAATGAGTCTTTTGGGGATTACAAAAATGCTTTAAAAATGACTGTGGTGATGTCTGCGTAACTGTACTTTTAAAAAAAACATTAAACTGTACATGTTATTATTATTACTAATAGTTGTATTTTTCTTTTTTGTTTTTTGCAGTACTGGGGATGGAACCCAGGGAGTGCTCTATCACTGACCTATATCCCCAGCCCTTTTATTTATTTATGTTTTTCATTTTGAGACTGGGGCTCACTAAGTTGCCTGGGCTGACCTCCAACCTGTGATCCTCATGCCTCAGCATCCCAACTTGCTGGGATTACAGGCACACAACACCACACCTGGTTAAACTGTCCACTTTAAATGGATGCATTTTATAGCACGTGAATTAAATCTAGGGGTAAAGGGTTAAAGCTCAGTGGTAGACTACATGCTTAGTAACCATGAGGCCCTAGGTTCAATCTCCTCAAAACTCACCAAAAAAACAACACACCAAAGAAGGAATGGAAGGAGAAACAAAGAACAAAGAACATACCAGGCTGAAAAATTTTGTAGTAGGGACTATAGGCCACATTTAATCCACCAAGCTTCACTGTAATTTCATAACGCCCAGCCCTGCGCACAGTGAAGGCCACCTTTACCACATTTGAATTGGGCTCCTGAAGGACTTCCTGGGTCACTGGAATTTCCACTGCTAGCTCAACATGAGAGATGTGAACTCTCAGTCCCACAGGCCGATATGCAGGGAAAGGCTGCCCGTTCTTATAGAATAACTGTAGAGGAGAGGAGAAGGGCACCTGTTAGTGAGCAGAGGAGAAAAACATTTTTGGTGTAATAAGACAATGGGGAGAGAGGAAGTAGCCGGCCAAGGTCAGACTGATAAACCCCAGTGCCTACCTGCTCCTTACAGTTCTGCTCACAGAAACAGAGACAAATTCCCTCGGCACACCAAAGAAAACCAATAAGTCATGAACATATTCTTCACCTGTTCAGAGGACAGGGGTAGAATACACCACTGAATCAAGAACATACCAATTTTGACTTGACATTTATGAACCACAAATGCTGCCTCCTTGGTCTTTCCAGACCTTTCTATCATATTATCAATACTAATCAAAAACTAAAGGCAATAGGCTGGCAGCACTGGCACTGAATAAAGGAAAGCACCAGGCAAGAGTAGGAGGGGTTCCAGCTCTCCTGCCTGGTTTTATGCTACACAGTAGAGAAGTCACTGCAGGCATTGGCAAGCTTCTCTGTAAAGTGCCAGAGGGTAAATATTCTTGACTCTGTGGGCCATATGCACAGCTACTGAACTGTTCTAAGGACTCAAGTGAGAAAGCAGCTACACTGTCCAGTAACAATGCATTTACAGAAACAGGAGGCACTCAGGCTGTGGTTTGCCAACTCCTGATCTGTAACACTAAGTTTCTCAACACAATGTTTTGAAAACGTAACATTAAGCTTTAAACTTTTTCAAAGCTAAGAACCTAGCAAACCAAAAGGGCAGAGAAATTCACTGCTCTTTGTATATTAACACTTCTCAAGTTCCTGGGATGGGATGAGAAACAAAGGAAAATGTTAACATTCCAGCCAGCACCATCAATGGACTAAACTGGTCTCTGGAAAGCAAGTGACTCAGAAAACCCAATGGGGATGGAGACAGAAACATTCCCTTACATGCACTCGGAAGGCCATGCTGTGGCCCACCTCATAGGGGTCCTTCCAATCCCAGGAGACTTTGCAGGACCGGGGATCCAGGTAATTTCCCCGCACGTAGTCATAAATAGTCCGGTCCCCTCGGCGCTCACGGTCTTCATTTTGAAGAAAGCTGACTACTCGTGCGGCAAGCTCAAAGAGGAACTTAATTGTGAAGAAGAATGCAACCACAGACACTGTGATTCCACCTATATAAAGGAGAGAACACACAAACCAGCCGCTGGTTACACATTACAGCTTCTCATCACAGAACAGGCTAGCCATCTCACAAAACTTAAAAGATAGTCAGGATGAGGCTACAAGATGATGAAGAAACACTGTATAGGGCTGCCACCTCCTCTGTGGGTGAAGTGATAGACCAGGGGTCAGCAACTACAGCCCTCAGGCCAAAAATTCCACCCACTGTTTCTGTAAATGAGGTTCTACTGGGACACAGCCACGCCTCATTAGTGTACAAACTGTCTACAGCTGCTTCTGCACCACACTGGCAGAATTTAGCAGTTTTAAGGAGACTGACTATATGGCCTTCAAAAATGGAATGCTTACTCTCCGGCTTTTCACAGAAAAAGTTCACCAACACTATTCCATATCATAAACTACGCATCATGCTCCCCCAGCCCCACTTTCCTCGATGTGCTGGGCCCTCACATAAGTAATAAAAAGAATATGCATTCACGTCTCTCCATTTGGAAACCTTTCCCTCCCTTGTCCACTAGGCAAAGGCCTTCCTCAAGCTCCACCAGAGTTAAAAGTTCCCTCTACTTGGCTCCCTCAAGCCCCCATATTTGTTATAACTTATGTCCTCCATGATCATCCTCCTCTTCACATTATGAACTCCTTAAAGGCAGATTTTTGCCTGATTCGACATTGACTCCACAGTAAACAGTGTCTGGCACAGACTGTAATTGCTCAATAAGTATTTCCCAAGTGAATGAATTCCTCTGCCAACCCTGTGAAGGTACATTTTGGCATGAGTGGAAATATTTTTAGCTCTGTTTTCAAGAGAGAAGTGAACAGTTAGGGAGACAAAAAGGAACTTGGCAATCATAACAAAATGATAGTAAAGAAAGCTCTTTCTATAACATACCAATAACGTAAAACATCAGGTCCCTTCAGTGCCAACAGACAGCCGAGGATCACAGCTGCAGCTGTGAAAGAAAACATGTTAGTTTTTTTTTTTGGGGGGGGTGCAGGGAAGGGGGGTTGAACTCAGGGGCACTCGACCACTAAGCCACATCCCCAGCCCTATTTTGTATTTTATTTAGAGACAGGGTCTCAGTGAGTTGCTTAGCATCTTGCTTTTACTGAGGCTGTCTTTGAACTAGCAATCCTCCTGTCTCAGCCTCCCAAGCTGCTAGGATTACAGGTGTGCACTGCCATGCCCAGCAAACTTGTTAGTTTTTCTCCAACTTCCCCTTTAGTTATTTTAGAGGGAGACAAAGTACAGCACATGGCTTAGGCCAACCAACTGTCTAGTCTATAGAACCAATGCCCTTGTCCACTCTCTCTAGCTTAACAGGTGCTCTATGACATATTTCACACACACAGAGATTGCATCCCTCCTCCTAAAGACTTCCAATCTATTGACCACCCTAAGAACACCACTGTCACTTACTACATTGCTAATTACAAAATGGAGTAACATGGCTTTCATCTTCTTAGATCCCGAGCTCCCAAGACAGTTTCCCTCCCTTGAGTAAAATAGTTCTAATTAACACAAGAAAAAAGGACAATGAAAGCACTTTCCCCTTTACAGTATATTTGCCTTCTGGAAGTAATTCAGCTAAGTAGAAACAGTTATATAAAATATAGATTTTTGGGCTGGGATTGTAGCTCAGTGGTAGAATGCTTGCCTCACAGGCTTGAGGTACTGGGTTCAATCCTCAGCACCACATAAAAAAATAAAGATATTTGTGTCCATCTACGACTGAAAAAAAAATTTTTTTAATTTTTAAAAAATTTTAAAAATACAGATTTTTAAAAAGTATTATTACCATGTTGACATTATGTAATTAAAATGAAATGTGGGGGCTGGGATTGTAGCTCAGTAGTAGAGCGCTTGCCTCGCATGTGTGAGGCCCTGGGTTCGATCCTCAGCACCACATACAAAGCAATAAAATAAAGACATTATGTCCATCTACAACTAAAAAAAATATTAAAAAAAAATGAAATGTGGATCATCCCAATACTAAGCAGTAAGAGAAGACATTTGTGCCATTACCAAATCAGACAAACTAGTAGGCCCTCTGGAAAATGAGTTCAGCAGAGAGGAACAAAAGGAAGAAACTATACTTCTCACCGTAAGTGATGCTTGCCAAGGTCAGAGTTTGAGAAGAAACTTTCACTGTTATTAAACTTGTTACCAGAACAAAACTTCAATCTTTGTTATTCATTGGATCATTTGAATAACCAAGGGTACCACCAAGAAAAAATGCAATGTGTGCTGACCTCCCCTCTCGCTTCACTGAATATAACCTTGTTGGAGCTGCAGATGCTCTCCATTCCACACTCAATTCAGTCTTTGTTTTTAAGGAAATATATATTGAGGTTATCAATACCCTCACCAATCAGCACCTTTGTCAGCACTAGAATATTACTTGGGACAAAACAGCTGAAACTTTCTAGGCTCAGAGCTGAGAGGAAACAAAACAACTTTAAAAAAATAGAGAGTGCATTTTTGTGTTTGTGCTCAAAAAATTTGAGAGAGACAGAATGTGGCCCTTTGGTTCCTTTGATAATAGTATTCTCAATGGAATTCACTGATAGTAAATAATTTGAGGAATAACCATCTCAAGTTTCATAGAAATTCCTATTTAGACTGGTATCTAAAGTCCTACCAGAAAAAAAAAAATAGGAAACATTAGAAATGTCAACATACATGAATTGAGGTGCTCTCTATTATTAAGATAATATACAGACCTAAAATTCAGGATCACAACTTCTGAGCCTCTTTCCCAAACAAGTATCCCATCTTCTGGGACCTTATATTGAAAAGCTGTCGTCATCTCTCAAAAAGCATCTGTTTGCACCTCACAGGATGTGCTAGATAACCCAGTAGGACCAAACCTGGCAGTTTAACTGTCTTAAGTGCTTTCTCAGCTGGATCACTGTAATACTAAGTGTGAAAACTTCTGGTCCTCAGAAAAGTTACAGCATTCAGCAGAAAACGCAGTACATGTGGCTCATGGTACAGGCTTGTGGTATTAAGCCCCTTGCTCCTTTGGGGCAATTAGTGCCAAGTTTATGGCCTGGGTCGTGATGGCTGGTAAAATCCAGATCTATGATCTCTGACAACTACAATAATCTTTCCTATGAGAAGCAGCTCACAAGCAGTAGGTCAAAAGCCTGAGTACCAGTTCCAGGGCTACAACCAACTATAGACCTGTCTAGGTTTCAGAATTTTCAATGCTGTAAAAAAGAATTAAGATTTAATCATTTCTGTGATACCATCTCCTTTAATATGATATGACTTCAACATAAGTCCCCAATCACAGCTCTAAAATCAAATAGTATAATATAGAAGATGAGGACAAAGACCCTACAGTTAAGATTATTTGGGTTCAAGCCTATACACCGCCACTCACAAAGTGAACTGGAACAAATCATCTAATCTCTCTATGGAATGCCTGTTTCTTTATCTGTCAAGTGGGGTTAATACCTACAATGTACCTCATGTGAGTGCTGTGAGCATTAAATGAGCTAACACATTAACAGCTTAGAACTAATCCTGGCACACAGTAAATTTTCAAGATTTTAATGATGATGACAATTATTCTCTACAGAAATACCAGTATCACTACTCCTTTGCTTCAGAGTTGAAGAAATCAAGAGAAACTCTCTATTGGCCCACACTTTCTTCAATGACAAATGCATTCATTACAAAAGACATACATGGCTTCTCTTACTGTACCTAAAATCTTCACCTGCAGGAGAGCTTCATACTATCCTAATTTGATGTCTGAAAAATGTTCTAAGGAGTTAAAATCTTGGGGCTGGAGTTGTAGCTCAGTGGTAGAGCACTTGCCTAGCATGTGTGAGGCACTGGGTTCTATTCTCAGCACCACATATAAATAAATACAATAAAGGTCCATTGACAGCTAAAAAAAAAAATTAAAAAAAAAAAAGAAGTTAAAATCTTATCCTAAAATACTTCATCCAATAAATACTGAGCACTTCCTTAATGTACCGGGTACTGGGACAACAGCATATAAGTCCCAGGCCTCATGAAGTTGGCAGTAATAAGTTTTACCATGTTGAATCCTTGGCCATTTCTCCCCATTCCCTTCTTTCTCAACCAAATCATCATTACCGATTTTCTAGAACCCCTAGATCTTTTCCAGTAAGTCAATTCTACATTTCTACCCTAATTCCCTTTATCATTTAAAACTCGGCATACCAGTTACAACTTTTTTCCAAATAACCCTCCTCTTAAAGAGTAAGCTGTTAATTTCTTACTCACTGATTTGACTTTTATTTTTTTTATTTTTAAATATTTTTTTTTTAGTTGTAGATGGACACAATGTCTTTATTTTATTGCTTTGTATGTGGTGCTGAGGATTGAACCCAGGGCCTCACGTATGCGAGGCAAGCATTCTACCACTGAGCTACAACCCCAGCCCTGATTTGACTTTTATAAAATATACTACTGTTCACAGTTCAAATACCTCCCCAACAGTATTTGCCTACCTCCAAGTTTTCCCAGGATCACATTCTGAACTTGCTTTCCTTCTATCTTTTCCCCTTTTCTGGCTCTTTTTGAATGTTGTTACATACCCTACTTTTTTCACTCAAATGATTTTTTTTTAAATGTTTATTTTTTTTAATTGTAGGTGACAGAATATCTTTATTTTTTATTTTTATGTGGTGCTGAGGATCGAACCCAGTGCCTCACGCATGCCAGGCGAGCACGCTACCACTGCGCCATAACCCCAGCCCTCAAATGATTTTTATTTCAGACTTCACCTGTGTTCCATAAGCATTTTCTCTCTTTTTACTGACTCTGTTGGGGGTTCTCTTCTGCCCTGCCTCTTGCTACCCCAACCCTACATTATCCTCCTTGGCCACATCTCTCCTAATTATTCATTATTATCCTTCATTCTTCATTCTGTGATCTCCCTAAACTAGATCTTTCACACTTTCAAATACATGCTCTGAAATGTCCCATCTCCGTGCCTTTTTAAAAGTCTGCCTGGAAATACCTCCCTGCTTTCAGTCTCTATCTACAACATACCTCCTGATCCTAAAGTCTACGGAAAAGCCTATCCCCTTTCCCTGAAACTTCCCTAATCTCCAACTTAGAAATTCCTTTGCACCTCTGAATTTCCATTCAATTTTGTTTTTATCTATCTTATGCCTCTTATATTCTACTTTAGTCTCTTGTCTATTTTTTCATTTCAGATAGGTAAACAATATAAGGCAAAGACTAGTCTTAAATATCTCCAAAGCAATAAAGAAAAAAATTCTCGGGGCTGAGGTTATGGCGCAGTGGTAGCGTGCTCACCTAGCACACAGGAGGCACTGGGTTCGATCCTCAGCACCACATTAAAAAAAAAATAAAGATATTCTGTCACCTACAACTAAAAAATATTTTTAAAAAAATTCTCCAAAGCATTCAACATTATTACATTCAATAACTGCAATAAATGTGAATAAAATATCTGCTGAATGGATAAGGCCAAATGTCTATTCTTTCTTTTGTCCAGAATGCCTAAGGATCAGAAATTTCACTGATAGAATCTTCCTTTTGAAAACAGTTTGTTTTTGTTTTGTTTGCTTTCTGCAGTGCTGGGGAGTGAACCTAAGGCTCATGAATTTCTAGGCAGTTGCTCTACCACGAAGCTACACCCTCAGGCTTACATATAATTTAAAAGACTTCTTTAATTAGCAGTATATTCACTTGAACCAGTATATTCACTTAAGTTCTTCAGACCAAACACTGCCAATTTAATTTGACTCAACCAATATGTATCAAATACCTGCCAGTAAAATCATAGATTCTCATTGTATTTTTCTACAAGTTTCTACAGTACCCTCCACTTTCTGCTGCTCACACTTCTGCATAAAATTATATTGGAATTCTTCCAAAGTCTAGGACAAGCACAAAGAGGAATGATAAGCCTCTACCACACTATTTCACACAACTTTCTTACTTAAATATTTTGTTTTCAAATCGATCTCTATGGTGGTCATGCCCTTATACAATGTGGCAAATTGTAAATACTCTTAAGCTAGCAGAATAACAACAGTAGTAATAAACTAATAATTCTCCATCCCTTTAATAAGCACTTACCACAGGTAAACACCAAAATGCTTTATAATGTTAGTCTAAGTACTATAATTGTCACAACAATCTGGCAAGAGAAGATTAAAGGAAAAAAAAAAAAAAGGCTGGGCTTAGAAAAATTAACTTGCTGAACATGAACATCTCAAACCTGGTCAAGTCGGGCTGGGGTTATGGCGCAGTGGTAGCGTGCTCGCCTAGCACGCATGAGGCACTGGGTTCGATCCTCAGCACCACATAAAAATAAAAATTAAAAAAAAAGATAGGGCTGAGGGTGTGGCTCAGTGGCAGAGCGCTTGCCTCCCATGTGTGAGGCACTGGGTTCGATCCTTAGCACCACATAAAAATAAATAAACACAATAAAGACACTGTGTCCATGTATAACTAAAAAATATTTAAAAAAAAAGATATTCTGTCCACCTACAATTAAAAAAAAAGAGAAAGCTCTCATTAAAAACAAACAAACAAACAAAAAAACTGGTCAAGTGACACAGCTGAGAATTGAACCTGAGGCCCAAAGTGCTCAATCTCATGCAATGCTGAATTATGCAAAAGAATGAATTCAGCCTGTAATCTCAGCACTTAGGGAGGCAGAGACAGGAGAATCGCGAGTTCAAAGCCAGCCTCAGCAACCGCAAGGCGCTAAGCAACTCAGTGAGACCCTGTTTCTACATAAAAACACAAAATAGGGCTGGAGATGTGGCTCAGTGGTCGAGTGCCCCTGAGTTCAATCCCCAGTACCAAAAAACAAAAACAAAAACACAAAAAGAATGAATTCAAAAGTATAGCCAAGTATTTGGGAAAAGACTTAAGAAAACAAATAAAATATAAAAAATTACCCAATCTATCTGTTAGGAATTTCACTGTGAGGCTAAAGTTAGAATGATAAGCTCTTAAGGCTCTTTTAGTTATCTTTTGAAATAAAAATAAAGCATGACCATGAAAGGTGGAAAGCAGTACCAATTATCTAGGTCAGAGAACACTTGCTCCTTGGAGGATTCCAGGCAACTTGCTTCATACTACAGATCTTTGATTCGAGTTCTTACAAAATGGAGTGGGGATACTTGAAAATACCTATGTCAAAGGAATGTTAAAGCTGATTGACATGGATATTCTAAAACTTTTTGCTTCTGTTGTAGTATAAAGATTTATAATTACAATATCAAATAAATTTTAGCCCCAACATTGAAGATCAGTTGTGAAAAAGTCACTTCCCAAAAATAGAGAATTAGTTTCTTCATATTCAAAACTGCTCTGCCAGGGAAAAAGTCAATTCTCACTACAATCTGTGCTTCAACAGCTATCTCTAGCCAAGGAGACTTAGGACCTGGTCACTGGATCCACGTTCTGCACCCCCAAAACTGCATCTTAACCCGGCCTACTACCTTACCTTTAAACGAGGGCCCATGTTCTGAGAACCAAGTTATTCACAAAAGCAAACAACTTCTGGCTCCTTTCACTTTGTCTTCCAACTTCCACATGAAGAAAAAAGCCACAGTGTCACTGGAAAGGGTCTATCCATCAGACCTTCACTGAGCGTGTGTCACAGTAAGCAGGGTCGGTGTTTTTGTAACGAACTGGTTGAATCCCAAGGTAGAAAAATACAGCCCAAGAATATATCATTCCTGGGCTTCTCTAGCACAGGGTGCAATTAATGGCTAAAGGATGCATCTGTTCTGGTGTCCCAGGATCCTACCCTATAAAGAGAAAAAGTAAGTGTAATAGATTTTTCTTTCTGAAAGAGATCCCCATCCCCCCCCCCCCCCCAAACAACACAGATAGAACAGGCAGTGGGAACTCTGGTATACTAAAAGTAACCAAGGTTTGGTAAACCCTGACCAAGCATCCCCAATGGAAACTCTACTCAAACTTCACAAAGAGTTCACTGGCAACCTCACTGCCTATAACTAACTATGTCACAGCCCAGAAGGAAGCTCCAGCACTTCAGTTGAGTCCAGTCCTTCAGCAGAGGCAAACTAGGGCACAGATTTAAAGAAGACTCAACACAACTTCATGCCTACTTTCAGTTTAATGGGATTGAAGCACAGGGCCTGAAACCCAAGTGAAGAGAAATGAGACAAAAGCATGAGGAAAGCTAGATTACAGAGGTTCATACAGACCATGAAAAGACGCAAGACAACATTCTGCTGGGAAAGAGAAACCTAAACTACTAGCCTGTGCAGTCTATTCCATTTATGCCCATTTATTCATTTCTAAGACATTATTAAACAAGGCTAATGTCATGTTTAAAACAGTAAATCTACTACTACATGTTGGGACCAGGGGAAAATCTGTGAATTTTCAAAATAAAGTTACTAAGTCCAGTAAAGTCAGTTTGAACCCACAAAAACATTCATGACTGAATGCTGCAAAAAGAAGGTTTATTATAGCAATACATATACAAAGAGCCAACATAAAACAAATGAGAAGACACTACTAATCAGTTAATGGAAAGAAACAGTCTTACTACCTGGCAGGAACTGTTCTTAGTGCTTCACGACTCATAACCCTAAGAAAACACAATTTTCTTAACTTTATAGAGTAAGGTATAAAGTAGATAAGGTAATTCATCAAGAGTATACACAAAAAGTAGTAGAGTTAAACCTAGACAGCCAGAAATCCATGCTTTTAATGATAATTCTCCTGTCTCTCTGTAATGGGAAACCAAAGAAGAAAACACAAAATGCTAACTAGAACTGAACAGAATGAATGAAGGCCCACATATCAAATAAGCTGGCAAACTTTTATAATTAAAAATAAGAACATGCATATATATTAATACATGGTAAAAGGCTTGCCAGGTACATAGCCAAAACATGGGTCAACTAGCAACTGCAACCAGCTTAAAAAATTCACAAACAAAAGAATAGTTTTGTATAGTACAAGAGATCTCTATGACAGAATGTTACATAAAGATTTTGAAATGATACTTTTAAGGAATAATAACTAGAAAATGCTCACAAATAAAAGGTTCACAAATAAAGTGAAAAGGCAGGCATGAAAATTTTCACCTTATAGCACAAACCCAATTTTAGAAACATAACATTATATGAAGAAAACTGAAAGAGGGCTGGGGTTGTGGCTCAGTGGTAGAGTGCTTGCCTAGCATGTGTGAGGCACTGGGTTTATCAGTACCACATATATAAAATAAAGGTCCATTAAAAAAAAAAACACTGAAAGAAAAAAATAAAAATGTTAATAGAGGTCATCTCTTGGTAAACAGAATTAAAATTTTTATCTTCTACCTGTGCTTTCAGTGTTTTCAAAATCTTTTTTGTCGTCGTTGTTGTTGGTTCTGGAGATTGAACACGGGGTGCTTTACCACTGCCCTACATTCCCAGCATGCCCCCGCCTCCGCCCCGTTCTTTTTCTTTTGAGACTGGCCTGGAACTTGAAATCCTCCTGCCTCAGTTTCCCAAGATTACAGGCATGAACCACTTCCCGTGGATTCCAAAATTTTTTTTTAAATATTTTTTTTAGTTGTAGATGGATACAATGTCTTTATTTTATTGCTTTGTATGTGGTGCTGAGGATCGAACCCAGGGCCTCACGCATGCGAGGCAAGCGCTCTACCGCTGAGCTACAATCCCAGCCCAGATTCCAAATTCTTAATGATGCAAGAACATGTAAAAAAGTTTCTTCTTCTTGAGAAATATAATTTTTAGGGACTTACTTTCCTAAAAAATAGCGAGAATAGGCAATTTTTTAAATAGAGAAATAGTAAAAAGAAATTAGGATAAAATGTACTGAACTTTCATTTCTCTTTATGATCTTTATTATGATTTTTGCAGGGTCTCCCACCCTGTAATCAGCTACTTGATTAGTAAGCCAACTAACTCTTAGTTCTAACATAACCTTTACTATCCCCACCAAGAACTACCATCCTTACTCCAATGCTTCAATGTCTCTAGTGAGCTTCAAGACTCGACTCAAGCACTGCCCAACCCCCACCCCTATGGCATTTCTCTAAGGATCCTACTCATGTTAGGCAGAAATCAATCACTACCTCCTTTGTGATACTCCAATGCCAAAGATACCTCTATGACTGCATTTATTAGTCTGCATTATAATTATCTGTTTATACAACAGTCTCTCCTAATAGACTATAGCTCCTGAAGGACACTAGTTGGGTCTTAATCCTTTGCCGTCCATAGCTAGTATGATATGTAGCCCTTCCATTTCAGGGACTGTACACTCACAAGGTCCCCAACTAATTTCTACACCCATGTTTATGTTTCAGAAGCATGGCCTACACTCTAGAGCAGTCAGCCTGAAAAGGGGCCCAATATTATTCTAATAATACAGACTCACAGGTCTTACAGATTACACTTTCAGGAACAAGAGTCAATGACAAGAGCCAGCAAACTACAGATGGCTGGCCAAATCCACCTGTTTATGTAAAAACAATGAAAAAATCCAAGTTCATTCATTTACATGTTGCCTATGGCTGCTTTTGCACTACAATAGCAGAGATGAGTAGTTGCACCACAGATGTATGGTCCACAAAATTTTATTATTGGATTGTTTATGGGAAAAGTTTACCAATCCCTGGTGTAGGTCTTAGTCTTGAAGCAATGTACCTGCATTTTGTAAAGTGAGCATTTCTACCAAATCAAAGCATAAAAATCATTTGCTTTTCATTTTACTATCCCTTCTTAGGAAAAATATAAAACTCACAGAATTATGCTAATGTTTCTAATTTCAACTCTTAGTTTCATGTCAACATTTATAGCCCATTTAGGAATTCTACACATTTTCCAAAGAATGTGTTTCATACAATGTACCTCAGGGATCAAATGCTGCATCTTGGTTCCTAAAATTATTACAATACATATTAATGACTCAGTCTCTTATTTTTAAAGTGCTATTCTAAAAAGCTAAGAAAAAAACTGACATGAACGTCCACTTCAGAATTCTGGTACATATAGAACTAAGTGGCAGCCCTTAGGAGTTCAGTAATAATCTACTGATTTCCACAAAACAAGACAGGATGAAAGAAAGATAATGCTTTCCAAAATGTAGTCTCTAGCATTCTGTACCTAGAACACCAGCCATGAGTCTAGGAACATCAAATTAAAAAATAATAACAATCACTCAATTAGTAAGAGGCCCACAGGTTAGAGTTGTCTAATTATGGAGGTTCCAAGAAATAGTGTACCATCAGACCTTATGAATTATTAGTTTATAATTTCATTGGCTTGATTTCACCCTTGGCTTATTCTCCCCACCCCAAAATACCACTATAAAAGACTGCCCGCCCACATCAAGTTTATATTCTTGAGATATTTATACAGTTGTATATTTCTGTTGTCTTGGTTCAGCCAAGTTATAAGGTTTTCATTTATATTCTTTCATCAGTCAGCCCATCCAGTCTCTTGATCATTCCTGTGGGTCTTCTGTGAACTCTCTCCAGCTGGTCCCCAGCACTCTGGTAATGAGGTGCCTCCAACTGACTGCAGCCTTCCAGGAACAGCTGAGTTAGAACAAGATGAGCTCACCCTCTTCGGTTCCATGACATAACACTCCTGAGCAGGCAATCGCCAAATCACAGCAAGTTACTATGCTGCCATATTAGACTATAACCCCACTCCATGCCTTACAGATTTGGGTATCAGGGAATGCCAGAAAGTGCTGGAAGCCAGAGGACAAATGTCATATGTTCCTGCAGCATCTATTACACCAGAGGATGAAATGAGAATGGCGGAAAAAAGTATGTTCATGTTAAAATAAACAGACAAGGGGCTGGGATTGTAGCTCAGTGGTTGAACACTTGCCTTGCACGTGTGAGGCACCGGGTTCGATCCTCAGCACCACCTAAAATAAATAAAGGTATTGTGTTCATCTACAACTAAAAAATATATTTTAAAAAAATAATAAAATAAACAGACAAAATAACATGCAATAATTCCATGGAGCCGGGCATGGTGGCACACTCCTGTAATCCCAGCACTTTGGGAGGCTGAGACAGGAGAATCATGAGTTCAAAGCCAGCCTCAGCAACTGCAAGGCGCTAAGCAACTCAGTGAGACCCTGACTCTAAATAAAAACACAAAATAGGGCTGGGGATGTGGCTCAGTGGTCAAGTGCCCCGAATTCAATCCCCAGTACCAAAATAATAATAATAATAATTCCATGGATTTCTAAAGATAAAACACAGATAAGCTCAAAATATTCATAGATAGTTTGTACTTAAGCCAAGGGCTCCGGGGGGCTCTGCCAAGTTGTAAAGCCCCAAAGGGGTTATACATCTACTACGCTGTACCACCAAAGGTGCTTGAGTCAAACAGTTTGAAACACTCAACTTCTGGTCTACTGCCCACTACCACTTATCCAATACACTTACATTTTTTTAAAAACTTTTCTCTTTTATTTTTTTGTGGTTGTAGATAAACAGAATGCCTTTATTTTTTACTTGTTATGTGGTACTGAGGATCAAATCCAGTTCCTCACACACACTAGGCAAGCACTCTGCCACTGAGCCCTGCCCCTGCCCTCCATACACTTACATTTTAAATGACATCACTTTGCTACTGTATTTCCCCATCTCTAGATATCTACATTTATTTTCTCTTTGGCTAAAATAATTTCCTAAAACTATATGATTTCACCTTGCAGTTCACTGACAACCATTTTTAGGTTCTTCTGTATCATTTATTCTTAATTGATTTTATATTTCTTGAGCGTCTGCTGTATGCCAGGCTGTGTGCTAAAAGCTAAAGCACAAGCATAAATGAGACAGACATGCACACTTGGTTCAACATGGGAGATAGATGACACAATGTGGCAAGTGCCATGAAAGAGTATGAATTAACAAAGTGTGGAGGTCAGGGGAGGGAGAGGTAACTTAGTGCTGATAAGTCTTCACAACAAGGACAACAGAGAGGATTTTGTAAAAATGAATAAGCATTTACAAAAGCAGGAAGAAGAAAAAAGGCTAACATCTTAGGCATAGGCAGAATACCAAGTGTTAAAAAAAAAAAGGAGTGATGAAAAGCTCAGCATTATGAACCTGGGTGAATAATTCTCAGTCCAGTCCTACAATGGTGATTAAGAGAATAAATTTTACTGAGTGGACAAGTTACTTAGTTCCTCTTCCAGTTGCATCATATGTAAAATAGAGTGGCACTAAGAAAGGAAAGGAATCCAGCTGCTCTTGAGTAGCAATACTTGAAGGAAAGAAAGGGAAGACTGGTTGAGAATTCAAACTCTAGACCCAGGTGACTTGGTTCTACAGGTGTGCCTTGGGGGATATTATTGAGTTGCCAGGTTACAATGGTGGTTTGTGTCAGGCCATAGCAGCTGAGTCCTCACAGTAAGTGAGGAAGATGGCTTGAGTTTACCCAAGGGACTAACCAGCTATCCAGAGATCCCATGTGAAAACCACAGCAACAATCTAAAATACTGAACTTTCAGGGTTTCTCTCAAGGATGATAATAATAACTCACCTTTATCAAGAACATACTGTGTGCCAGGTATTATATTAAGTGTATTGTTTGTATTATCTCATTAAACCTCATATAACCAATATGAGATAAGCATATTATTATCCACTGAGAATAATCTATAAGATAGGAAACAGAGGGGCTGGGATTGTAGCTCAGCGGTAGAGCGCTTGCCTCGCATGCGTGAGGCCCTGGGTTCGATCCTCAGCACCACATACAAAGCAATAAAATAAAGACATTGTGTCCATCCACATATAACTTAAAAAATTAAAAAAAAAAAGATAGGAAACAGAGGCACACAGAACTAAAATAACTTGCCAATAAAGTCATCCAGTTGATGATTGAAAGAGCCAGGCAATCTAATTCCAGAACCTATACCCTTAAATCAGCAATACTGATGTATCAAAAAGAGTACCAAGAAGGGCAGGTAAGTATTTTTAGGATAGGAAGAATCAGAGCTCAGAAATACTTAAATTGAAAACTTAAAGACTATGACTTTATTTTAGACACTAAGCAACAAGAAAACATAAAAGAGATTTTTTTTTAACCAAGGGAGAAAGAGGATCACACATTATAAAAGATGTAAATTTTTTGTTCTTAGAAGCAACAAAATTGATGATTTGTCAGGTCAAAAAGACCAACAAGCCAGGCACAGTGGTGGGTACCTGTAATTCCACTGACTCTAGGGGTTGGGGCAAGAGGACCGCAAGTTCAAAGCCAGCCTCAGCGATTTATTGAGACCCTGAACAATTTAGGGAGACTCCATTACAAAATAAAAAATAAAAGCCGGGCGCGGTGGTGCAAGCCTGTCATCCCAGCACTTAGGGAGGCTGAGACAGGGGAATCGCGAGTTCAAAGCCAGCCTCAGCAACAGTGAGGCGCTAAGCAACTCAGTGAGACCCTGTCTCTACATAAAACACAAAATAGGGCTGGGGATGTGGCTCAGTGGTTGAGTGCCCCTGAGTTCAATCCCTGGTACCAAAAATAAAATAAAATAAAAAATAAAAAGGACTGGGGATGTAGCTCGGTGGTAAAGTATCCCTGGATTCAATCCCCACTACAAAAAAGAAAGAAAATGACAACTAAGAATAAGAAGCTAAGGACAAATGCAGACTTTCTACCATGGGGAGCCAGGATCAATGAAGGTGGAGAATGAGGACGAGAAAAATATGGGGGGAAATATGGGTACAGAAGTTTGAAGTGTTAGCCAGGTGGGGGGCACACGCCTGTAATCCCAGCACTTTGGGAGGCTGAGTCAGGAGAATCACGAGTTCAAAGCCAGCCTCAGCAACCGTGAGGCGCTAAGCAACTCAGTGAGACCCTCTCTCTACATAAAACACAAAATAGGGCTGGGGATGTGGCTCAGTGGTCGGGTGCCCCTGAGTTCAATCCCCGGTACCAAAAAAAAAAAAAAAAAAGAAGTCTGAAGTGTTTATGGGATACTTAAATAAATATATCCATCCATGAGACAAATGGGAACAATCATCTAAAGGCACCAACATCCTGAACACACAGGGAATGGAAAAGACCACCATGTAAATAGGTAGACCTAGAAAAAGACTAATTATAAAGAAACCATCAGAGATGAACATTAAGGGAGGAAGAGAGGGAAAGAAAGAGAAGCTAGGAAGCTGGTTGCTGTGGTGTGCACTTGTATTCCCACCTACTCATGAGTTTTGAGAAACAAACCTGGACAACAAAGTTAGACACACACAAAAAAAAGGAGGAAGAGGAATCATCAGAGAAAAGAAGTTATAAAAGTGGTTTACTAGAGGCCAAAGTGATTATTTCTAGAAATTAGTGTTCAACAGTGTTCAGACCCAGAAAAGATTTATGCTAGAGGTAGGGAACTCAAAAATCAGCCCCCAAATTATTTTCCTGAATTATTTGGAACTCTCACTTTCTGCCCTAGTTAATTCTTCAAATAATATGTATACCTAATTCTCATCTCACTAATAATAATATTAATGTAAACTTGATCTAACTTTGATAACTAGAAAGTATTTGCAACTCAATTCAGTGATGCTTTATTATATCTAAATCACCTTAGTGCCTGTAATATATTCAAATCTAACCTGAATTCATTCTCTAATCCTGCATAAATAATTGGCAGAAAATCTCATCCAAAATTTTTTAAAATCCGCTTTATTGAAGTATAGCTTATAGTCAAAGCCATCAATTTAAAATGCACAATTAGTTCTGTTTTGTTTGCAGTGCTGGAGGCTGAACTCAAGGCTTTGAGCATGTTAGGTAAATGCTCTTCCTCTGAGCTATACCTCCTAGCCCAAAGTAATTAGTTCTGACAACTGTATACAGTTATAATATAAAATGCAATCATGACAGTACATTTTGTCATCTCAAAAAAAGTTTTCTTGTGCTCCTCTACAATCAATTCCCTACCCCCAACCCAACCACTAATGAGCTATCTAGCACTACAGTTTTACCTTTTCCAGAATGCCACACAAATGACATCATTTGGGCTAGGGTCATAGCGCAGTTGTAGAGCTCTTGCCTATCATGTGTAAGGCACTGGGTTCAATTCTCAACACTGCATATAAATAAATAAAATAAAGGTTCACTGACAACTAAAAAAATATTTTTTTAAAAATGACACCATTTATAAAAATCTTCTATGTCACATTCTTCTTTAGTGTAACAGTGTTTAGATCTATACATGTTGTTGCATGCATCAGTAGTCTCTTCTTTGTTGCTGAGTTGAAGTCCACTAAACTGACATACTGCCATTTGTTTATCCATTCACCAGATGAAGGACATTTTGGTTATATCCAGTTTAGAGCTATTATGGATAAACATGAATATTCAAAAATAAATCTTTTTACGGACACATGTTTTCACTTCTCTTGGTAAATACCTAGGAGTGGGACTGCTGTTTCACATGGTTAGCATAATTTTTTAAAAATATCTTTGTTTATTTATTTTTTACGTGGTGCTGAGGATCGAACCCAGCGCCTCACACATGCAAGGCAAGTGCTCTACCGCTGAGCCACAATCCCAGCCCCTAGCATAATTTTAATTTATTAAGAACTGCCCAAAAAACTCTGCCAAATTGTATTCTAAAGCAGCTGTACCACTTTGTATTTCCATGGCAATGAATGACGGTTCCAGTTGCTCTACATCCACCAACACTCAGTACTACCAGTCTTCTTAATTTATCTGTCATAATAGGTGTTAAGTAATATCTTACTGTGTATTTATTTATAGTCTGCATTTCCCTGAAGGCTAACAAAAACATTGAGCATCTTTTC
>PVHX01004591.1:0-123396 GCA_004024805.1 Geosciurus inauris | reverse complement strand
TGAGGCAAATAGAAAAAAAAATTATTACAATCATAATTTTTCTAACTTTGCACAAAATTATAAGCAGATTACATTCTTCATATTAAACATCTTTATATGCACTTTCAATGAACAGTATATATATATATATATATTTATATATATTTTTTATCAACCATCTTTACTATACCCATTCCCCTTTCCTGCCCCCACCTCCCCCCTGTCGTGTCCAGTGTTTCTCTATTTCTCTTATGTTTCCCATTCCCACCTCCCTTATTCATCAGCATCCACTAATCAGAGAGACCATTCGGCATTTGGTTTTTAATTAGCAACTATTTGAAATGATTTATAAAAACATAATACAGTAAAACTTATGGGATATAGAAACATGTAGAGGAAAATATATAGTTTTGAACTCAGGGGCACTCAACCACTGAACCACATCCCCAGCCCTATTTTGTGTTTTATTTAGAGACAGGGTCTCACTGAGGTGCTTAGTGCCTCACTGATGCTGAGGCTGGCTTTGAACTAATGATCTCCCTGCTTCCTGAGCTGCAGGAATTAAAGGCAAGTGCCATTGTGCCCAGCAAATATATAGTTTTAAATGCATGTATTAGAAATTAAAAGTTACATTTTATTGATATGAGTTTCTACTTAAAGAAATCAAGAAAAGAAGAAAAATTAAATCTAAAGTAAGTAGAAGGACAAACCTCAACTCAAAATGGGTCAAGGACCTAAGGAATTAAACTAGAGACTCTAAGCCTAATAGAAGAAAAAGTAGGCCCAAACCTTTATCTTGTTGGATTCGGCCCTGGTTTCCTTAACAGGACTCCCAAAACACAAGAGATAAAATCAAGAATCAATAAAGGGGATGGATTCAAACTAAAAAGCTTTTTCTCAGCAAAAGAAACAATCAATGAGGTGAACAGACAGCCTACATTCTGGGAGCAAATTTTTGCCACATGCACATTAGATAGAGCACTAATCTCCAGGATATACAAAGAACTCAAAAAACTTAACACTAAAAAACCAAACAACCAAAGGAGCTGAACAGACACTTCTCAGAAGAAGATATACAATTGATCAACAAATATATGAAAAAATGGTCAACATCTCTAGTAATTAGAGAAATGCAAATCAAAACTAAGATTTCATCTCACTCCAGTCACAATGGCAGTTATTAAAGAATACAAGCAACAATAAGTGTTGGTGAGGATGTGGGGAAAAGGCACACTCAAACATTGCTGGTGGGAATACAAATTGGTACAACCAATCTGGAAAGCAGTATGGAGATTCCTTAGAAAACTTGAAATGAAACCATCATTTGACCCAGCTATCCCACTCCTAGGTCTATATACAAAGGACTTAAAAACAGCATACTACAGTGACATAGCCACTTCAATGTTTATAGCAGCTCAATTCACAATAGCTAAACTGTGGAAGCAACCTAGATGCCCTTCAGTAGATGAATGGATAAAGAAATGTAGTATATATACACAATGGAATATTACTCAGCATTAAAAGAGAGTAAAATCATGGCATTTGCAGGTAAATGGATGGAGTTGGAGAATATCATGCTAAGAGAAGTAAGCCAATCCCAAAAAACCAAAGGCCAAATGTTCTCTCTGATTAGTGGCTGCTGATACATAATGGGGATGGGGAGGAGCATGGGAAAAATGCAGGGACTTTGGATAGGGCAAAGGCAAGGGAGGGGGAGGGTGAGGACATGGGGGTAGGAAAGATGGTGGAATAAGATGGACATCACTACCCTAGGTACATGTATGAAGACATGAATGGTGTGACTCTACCTTGTTTACAACCAGAGAAATGGAAAATTGTGCTCCATATGTGTACTGTAAATTGAAATGCATTGTGCTGTAAAGAAAAATTAAATGGAAAGCGGGGAGGCAGACAACCAGGGGCCAGGGAAAGAGAATCAGAGAGCACTAAGGATAACAATGGGAATCACTGAGACAGAAAAGAGACAAATAATATAAAAAACTAAGTAAGGAAAAGTTTGAATTTTAAAAAGATTAAAAAAACTGATAAACCCTTGGCAAAATTGTTCAAGTAAAAAAGAAAGAAAACATAAATTGTTATAATCACTTTTTTTTTTTTTTGGTACTGGAGATTGAACTCAGGGGCACTCGACCACTGAGCCACATCCCCAGCCCTATTTTGTGTTTTCTGTAGAGACAGGGTCTCACTGAGTTGCTTAGCACCTTGCCTTTGCTGAGGCTGGCTTTGAACTCGCGATTCTCCTGTCTCAGCCTCCCTAAGTGCTGGGATTACAGGCTTGAGCCACCGTGCCCATCTTATAATCATCATTTGATTATTATAAATAAAAGACATGCTATCACCAGTAATTTTACTGATATTAAATAAATAACGTGTTGAGAAGTTTTATGCCACTGACTTTGATAACTTCATTGAAATGGCAAATTTCTAGACAAACATCTGTCACTAGAAAAAGAGAATATCTGAAGAATCCTTTAAGAAATTGAATCTGAAAGCTAAAATCTTCTCATAAGATAACTACATGGCTTCAGTGGAAAATTCTTTTAACTTGAGAAAGAAGTAATATCAAACTTATACAAAGTCCTTCATGGAATACAGAAGTAGGGGACACTACTCACTTGCATTAAGAGATCAATATAAACTTAACATGAAGTCCTGGTGTCGACATTACAAGAAAGGAAAGTCATCAGCCAATATTTCTTAGAAACTCAGATGGCAAAAGAAAACCCAGCAAATCAAACCCAGAAAACATAAAAATCATACTGCATCATGAGAAGTTGAGGTTTATTCCCAAAATGCAAAGTTAGTTTAACATTAAAAAATCAATGAATGTCATTTGCCACAATAACAGGATAAATAGAAGATCTTAATGAATAAAAAAAGTATTCAACATATCTTTTTGGTTAAAAAAAAAAAATCAGTGAGCCAGGGATGGTAAGGAACTCACTTAATCTAATAAAGGATGTCTATAAGAACAAAACACACAAATGATAACACAAAGTAACAAAACAAAACAAAATTTCAGCTAACATAATTCTTTTTTTTTTTTTGGTATTAGAGATTGAACTCAGGGGCACTCGACCACTGAGCCACATCCCCAGCCCTATTTTGTGTTTTATGTAGAGACAGGGTCTCACTGAGTTGCTTAGCGCCTCGCCATTGCTGAGGCTGTCTTTGAACTCGCAATTCTCCTGTCTCAGCCTCCCTAAGTGCTGGGATTACAGGCTTGCGCCACCACGCCCGGCCAGCTAACATAATTCTTAAGAGTGAGATTTTTAATACTTTATCGAAAGTTTGAGAAATAAACAAGGATGTCCACTCCTCACTTCTATGAAAATTCTAGTTAATACAATGAGGTGAGAAAAAAATAAAACATAATTATTATAAAAATATTAGAAAAGAAGAGGTGCAAGAGTCGTTATTTCCAGAAGACATGATTGTGGCTAAAATTTTTAGAACATTGATTAAACTATAGATTTATTTATTAATTTTTTTTAAAATATTTTTTTAGTTGTAGATGGACACAATGTCTTTATTTTATTGCTTTGTATGTGGTGCTGAGGATCGAACCCAGGGCCTCACGCATGCGAGGCAAGCGCTCTACCGCTGAGCTACAGTCCCAGCCCCAAACTATAGATTTAATTAGTGAAAGCTGGGCACACATATCTGTAATCCCAGTGACTCAGGGGGCTGAGGCAGGAGGATTGCAAGTTCAAAGCCAGCCTCAGCAACTTAGTGAGACCCTGTCTCAAAAAGGATGTAGCTCAGTGGTAAAATGCCCCTGCATTAAATCCCTAGTACCAAAACCAAAATGAAATGCTGATAACAATTATCTTCAGTACAAAAAAATATATAGTTCTATATGTAGCTATATGTATCTACACAATATGTTAGAGTTTTTTTTTCCCTCAAATAAAAAGTTTATTTACTACTTATTTCTGGAATTTTTTCTTGTGATAATATGTATGTAACATAAAATTTGAAATGTTAACAATAAAAAGCCATTCTTTTTTATAATTGTACCATTCTTAAGGGTACAATTGAGTAGCATTCGTTACATTGGCAATGTTACACAACTGTCACCACTGTTTCTAAAAATTTTTTCATCATCTCAAACATAAACTCTGTACCTATTGAGCAATAAAAATCCCCATTTCTCCCTCCCCCAGCTCCTGGCAGTTTCTATTTCTACTTGCTGCCTCCATGAATTTGCCTACTTTAGAGATTTAACATAAATGGATTACATAATATCTGTTCTTTTGTGTCTGGCTTTTCAAGGTGTATTCATGTTGTAGCATGTATCAGCTTCATTTCTTTTTACAGTTGAATAATATTTTATTGCATATATATACCACATTTTGTTTATGCATTCTCCTGCTGATGGACACCTGGGTTGTTTCCACTTTTTGGCTGCAATGAACAGTGGTATACAAGTCTCTGGGTCTCTGGTTTCAGTTTCTTTGGGTATGCATCTGTGTGGAATTACTGGTCATATAGCAATTCTATTAGCTTTTTGAGTTGTTATCGACAATGCACCATTTTATATCCCCACCATCAAAATGTGAGAGTTCCAGTTTCTCCACAGCCTTGAAAACACTTGCTATACTGTTGTTTCTCAAATTAGATCTACTCTGGTAGATACGAGGTAGTGTCTCATTGTGGCATTTCCATAATGACATTTTTCAGTCATGTTGAGCACTTCCATGTGACTTCTGTCCATTGATGCATCTTTTTTTTTTTTTTTTGGCACTGGAGATTGAACTCAGGCACACTCAACCACTGAGCCACATCCCCAGCCCTATTTTGTGTTTTATGTAGAGACAGGATCTCACTGAGTGGCTTAGCGTCTCACCGTTGCTGAGGCTGGCTTTGAACACATGATTCTCCTGTCTCAGCCTCCCTAGGTGATAGGATTACAGGCTTGTGCCACCGTGCCCGGCTCATTGATGCATCTTTTTTGGAGAAAGTCTTCTCAAATTATTTGCCCACATTTTAATTAGGTTGTATTTTTGTTGTTATAGGAGTTCTTTGAGTATTCTGGATATTAAACCTTCATCAGACAGATGATTTGCCAGTATTTTCTCCTATTCTGTAGATTATCTTTTCACTTTTTGAAATAACTTCATGTGATTTATTTATTTTTATGTGGTGCTATGGATTGAACCCAGTGCCTCACATGTGCTAGGCAAACACTCTACTACTGAGCCACAACCCCAGTCCTGTCTTTTCATTTTCTTGATATTGTCTTTTGATGCACAAAAATTAATTTTGGGGAAGACAAATTTATCTCTTTTTTTCATTTGTTGCTTGTAATTTTGGTGTCAGACCTAAGAATTCATTGCCAAAATTTGCTTGGTATTGCGCTTTATAAGAATGGTATCATTCTAATGTAATCTTATGGAACTTTAAGTTTTCTTTCAAAATTATGTTTATAAGATTATCCATGTTCTTTTATTTTTTATACATTTTAATAGCTGTATAATGTGCCATTGTGAATGTGCCACACATTAGTTACCTAGTCTCTTATTGATAGATGTTTGTATTACATCAGTACCTCTATGAATATCCCAAGTGATTCTTTGGTACAATCTAACTTAAGAACCACTAACCTTTTTAATTTTTTTAAATAAATAAAATAACCTTTGAGTTGCTTTTTTTTTTGGCACCAGGGATTGAACCCAGGGTGCTTAACCACTGAGCCACATCCCCAACCCTTTTTATTTCGAGACAGAATCTCCCTAAGTTGCTTAGGGCCTTGCTAAATAGCTGAGGCTGGCTTTGAACTTGCAATCCTCCTGCCTCAGCCTCCCAAGCCACCTGAGCCACTGCTCCTGGCTCCATTTTGGTTTTTTGAGACAGAGTCTTGATAAATTTCCCAGGCTGGCCTCAAACTTGCAATCTTCCTGCTTCAGTCTCCCAAAGCACAGGATTATAAGTGTGTACCTTCTGAATTGCTACTTTCAATTGAATTGTACTTAGGATACACAGGTGCAGATATCTGAATGTAACATTGGTTTTTCTTATCTGCCTCTTTGAACTAATAAAGACTACAAAACCATGAGTATCACTCTCATTGAATGTGGTCTGTTAGCTTATGCTATTGCTTTAGCCACTTACGTGATTTCTTGCAAAGAGCAATTGGAGAACACAATAAATACATTTTACTGATTCCAGGTTGGATAGTTTATCAGCCACAGGGAGATGCTCATGAAGAGTGGGTAAAATGAGGCCAGGCACTGTGGTGCACACCTGTAATCCCAGTGGCTTGGGAGGCTGAGGCAGAGGATCGCAAGTTCAAAGCCAGGCCTTGGCAATTTAACGAGGTGCTAAACCCTGTTTCTAAATAAAATACACAATAGGGCTAGGGATGTGGCTCAGTGGTCGAGTGCCCCTGTGTTTAATCCCTGGTACCCTCTCCCGCCCAAAAAAGAGTGGGTAAAATGACTATGAAAGGAAATGTTTTTCTTTACAGCCGCCATCTAATCTAGCTAAAAGTGTCTACACAGGGTCTGAAACAACTCAAAGAAGGCCTTTTTTAGTGCTGAAAATCCTCCAGATAGAGACAGATTGGTGGTTCTGTGTCAGTCAATACTACAGCTGAACTATTTTGTGTGATTTCCTACAAACAGCAATCAGAGAATAAGACACAACCGTTTACAGATTTCAGGTTGGAGAGATTTTAGCAATAGGGAGATGTTCACACAGGATGGGGAAACTGATTATGAAAAGGAAATGCTTTCTTTACTGCTCCATCTAAGCTAGGTTGCAGGGGCGTCTATTAGGGGTTTGAAATAACTCAAAGGTCTTGTTCTGTGTTGAAAATCCTCCAAAATAAATAGGTAGATGAACAGTCCTCTCATCCAGGTGTTCTGCCCTGTTGCTGTTTTCTGGAAACACTTGGCAGGTACATGGGGTCATAAAGTCGCCAGATTTCTTCAGGGTTTGTAAAATAACACCACGGGAAACCCAAGCATGAAGCAAGAGCTCAACTCTTAACAGGGATATTGTTTGTGGTTGTTACTGGAAACTGCCAGTGACCTTTACGAGTCCAAAGTTATGTAAACACAACTTTGGGTAAACACAGGAATTACAAATTAAGAAAGAGGTGGGGGGATATTCTGAAGCATAAAAGGCTCAGCGGGTGCCCCCACAGCGCTGCACTTCCAGAGGCCAAGTTGAAGATGAGGTGAGTTCATGGCACCCCAGCCCCTTTCTTTATTTTGTCCTTCTTTAAATTTAGTGGTATAGAAGAAGTCTACAGGAGAGATGCAAAAATATAACAAAGAAAGTTAAACCGGGGTGGATTATAGGGTTCAGTGTATTAAGGCCTCTCCTTTATTGTATCCACAAAAGGCAGTGCTGTTTTTCCCAGGAGACAGGATCTGCTCTGAGGAGGCTCTTCCTCCTCCTGTTTTTCCTCCTCCTCTTTCTTTTTTGCAGTACTGAGGCTTGAACTCAGGGGTGCTCTACCACTGAGCTGTATCCCCTGCCCAGATTGTTTTTCTTGAAGTTACACTTTTTCTCTTCACAAGGGATACAGCAGCTTCTTAGCATTTTAACTATATTTACCAGCAAAATTAAAAAAAAAATAAGACCAAAAGCAACACATTGGAGTGATACAATTAAGAATCTAGATTTTATCAAAATAAGAATTTTTGAAATGTTAAAATAACAAGAAACTTAATATCACCAAGTAATACCTGAAAGACTGACATCTGCCAGCAAGATGGTTACCTGGTAAGTATGGTCTGTGTGCTAAAGCCCATGGCCATGATCATGTCTTCAGGAAGCCAGTTCTCTTTCAGGCAACCTCCTGGCATTCTGGAGTTTGATTGCCATTTCTTTAATTTTTTTTTGGTGTGTGTGTGTGTGTGTGTGTGTGTGTGTGTTGCAGGAGGGTTGTGGTTGGTACTAGAGATAGAACCCAGGAGCACTTCACCACTGAGCTATATGTCCAGCCCTTTTTATTTTTTATTTTGAGACTGGGTCTTGCTAAATTGCTGAGACTGGCCTTGAACTTATGATCCTTCTTCCTTAGTCTCTAGAGTTGTTGGGATGACAGATGTGCACCCAGCTAATGATATACCATTTCTTAAAGGCAAATGATCATAAAATAATTAAAACAATCATATGTGGATTTTAAATTACATATTTGGCTGAGCGTGGTGGTGCACACCTGTAATCCCAGCCTTTGGGAGGCTGAGACAGGAGAATCGCGAGTTCAAAGCCAGCCTCAGCAATGGCGAGGCGCTAAGCAACTCAGTGAGACCCTGTCTCTACATAAAACACAACATTGGGCTGGGGATGTGGCTCAGTGGTTGAATACCCCTGAGTTCAATCCCTGGTACCAATAAATAAATAAATAAATAAATAAAGATAAATTACATATTTGGGCTGGGTCCAGTGATGAGGGCCTTTAGTCCCAGTTATTCAGGAGGCTGAGGCAAGGGGATTGCTTGAACCCTGGAGTTTGAGACCAACCTGGGTTGACCCCACCTCAGGAAAAAAATACTTATGTATTTAAAAAGTTTTTTTATTATAGAAAAATTTAAAAAGTAGAGAGGTTAGCATAATAGCCCCATGTCCCCATTTTTAAGCCCATGTTTTATTGGGAGCATCTTTGTAGCCTAGGACTTCAGGGGTACGCGATGGAAGTTCCTCCTGGCTGGAGAGCTCATATATTATTGCTGATTTAATGTTTCCTGAAGGTGGCCAGAAATGGAGGCTCCCTTAACTCTGTGCCTTCCTATCTTGGTGGTTACTCTCTGAAATGGATATATTATCCTAGCAGCATAGAACTTGCTGGAACCTGGGTGTGTTTGGAAGAGCTACTAAAGCATGTATGTGGGTATGGGGGAGCAACTTCTTGGTCCGGCACTTTCACATATCTATTTTCTTTTCTGGGTGCTTGAGGGAGGTGTGTGTGTGCACGCTGTGCAGCAGGGAGATCAGCTTTGTATTTCTTCTGTCATCTCTCTGCAGCACCCTGGGAGCTCTTGTCGCTCTCCTGCTCTGCGGACAGCTTTTTGCTGTGGAATTTGGCAATGATGTCATGGATCTTGCAGGTAGGTCTTTGGGTTTGGGCAGCAGTTGTGCATCCCCAACTCCACTGTGGCCCACTCTGACCCCACTGGACCTGCATTCTTGGAGAAGACCCAGTTGCGCCTTCTCATCCTATTCTTTCCCAGAAATGAGGGGAGATGCCCTTGATTGTCTTTCAGAGGTTGGAAGGAGGTTGATGTGCACAGCAGCTTCCTCTCTGACTTTTCATAGGTCTCTGGGAGCAATTTCTGAATTAATATTGTGCACCCAGCTAATGATATACCATTTCTTAAAGGCAAAACTTCCTTTACTGGTTTCCTTTTCTTTGCAGATGACAGCTGCCCAAAGCCCCCTGAGATTGCAAATGGCCATGTGGATCACATGGTTCGCTACCGGTGTAAGACCTACTACAGACTTCGCACTGAAGGAGACGGTAAGACCTGGCCCTGACATGCCCATAATGGCCCCAAAGTCCACCTGCACTTCTTGGAGCCTGGAGATTTAGATCCTGAGTAAGTTTTTGTCACCAGTAGGCGGTTCTGTGAGCCAACTTTTCTCAGCCCCAGTTTCCCTTTTGTTAAGTGGAGGCCATGCCATGCAGCCTACCCGTCCCGGAGGAAGCTCTCCATCTATGAAAGGAGATGTGGTCAAAGAACAAATGGCGATGGCAGTGGGTGAGCCTTCCCAAGGGAGTGCAATTCCTAGCACTTTCTAAGTGCTTCCTATCTGAAGCTCACTTTATGGCACTGCTCTGAAGAGATATTGTTATTCTTCTTTTTCTTTTTCTTTCTTTTTTTTGGTACTGGGGATTGAACTCAGGGGCACTCGACCACCGAGCCACATCCGCAGCCCTATTGTGTGTTTTATATAGAGACAGGGTCTCACTGAGTTGCTTAGCACCTTGCCTTTGCTGAGGCTGGCTTTGAACTCGTGATTCTCCTGTCTCAGCCTTCCTAAGTGCTGGGATTATAGGCTTGCGCCACCATGCCCGGCTGTTATTCTTATTTTTCTGATGAGCAACTGAAGCACAGAGAAAATGAGTATCTTGCTCCAGTTCAGGTGGCCTTTGAGAGTTGGATTCAGGATCTGAAGCTCCATCTACTTGTCCTATCTTGCCATGACCACAGTCTGTCCTGCTGGGCATGCCTGCAGCCCCCAGCGCTTGACTTGAAGCTCAGTGCTCCTCCCCTTCCCCATCCTCATTTCTCCTTTAAAATTTTTCTCTTTAAAGACCTTCTCACCCTGCACAAGGTCCAGAACTGGTTTCTCTCTGGGCTCATTTCTTTCCTTTTGTTTCAGGAGTGTACACCTTAAACAGCGAGAAGCAGTGGATCAATAAAGACATTGGAGAGAAACTTCCTGAATGTGAAGCAGGTGGGTGCTGAGGGTGTAGCGCGTGGGCAGGCATCTAGGTTGAAATGTTGCAGAGCCACATGCCTCGTGTGTGGCTTCCCCTGAGCATACAAGAGCCAAGGTGAGGGATCAGGGAGAACCACAGCCCCTGGGGCCAAGATCTAGGCATCAAGGAGATGACCTCTAAGGGAGCGTCTTATTTCTTTGGGGGCTGAAGGGCATTGTCCTTACTGCCCCTGAATTAGGAGACCCTATGCATATAGACAGCCTACCTAAAGAGCCTAGGTCAAAGGTAAAACAAGGTCCAGAAATGACAAGTCAAGGAAGGTTGAGCAAAAGCTTAACCCATAGAGGTATAAAACAGGAGGCTGAAGATGGGCTGTGACTCCTGATTCCTTGCTCTACCCTTTTCCTCTGGGAACAGAAGATCTTGTCCACTTTCTACCATCAGGGCTGTGGAACTGCTAATCTGCCCTGGATCAACTGCAGTTGTAAAATCTGCATTCCTACCAGTGCTAACACAGAGCTTTCGTTAGAGAGAAGGAATTATACAGCATCCAGCCCTTTCAATAGTTTCAGGGAATTGTGGAAATTCCTTTGTGGTGACAAAATTATTTAAATATACATAAAGTTTATCACCAGGGTTTAAAAATCTCAGTGCTACTTATTTCTTTTGTGTTGGAAAAGCAGGAAAGAGAGCTCTACTTTGTGATGCAAACAATGAAAAAAACATTATTTTAAACCGTGAACATTGGCAATGAGATGAGCAGATAGATGGTAAGAGCAAAGCATTTGAGCATTCCTAGTTTTGAAAAAGTGAATGACAGTGCAGACAGTAGAAACATCAATGCCTTCACTTGGCTCTCTTACATGGGAGCCTTTCACACGCCTGCTCATGGGTTTCTTGCTCTCCTTGACAGTGTGTGGAAAGCCTAAGAATCCAGTGGATCAGGTGCAGCGCATCATTGGTGGATTTCTGGATGCCAAAGGCAGCTTTCCCTGGCAGGCTAAGATGGTCTCGCGCCATGGGCTCACCACAGGGGCCACACTGATCAATGAACAATGGCTGTTGACCACGGCCAAAAATCTCTTCCTGAATCACACAGAGAATGCAACAGCAAAGGACATCGCTCCTACTTTAAAACTCTTTGTGGGGAGAAAGCAGCTGGTGGAGATTGAGAAGGTGGTTCTCCACCCTAACTACTCCATGGTAGACATCGGGCTCATCAAACTCAAAGAGAAGGTGCCTGTCAACGACAGAGTGATGCCCATTTGCCTATCTTCCAAGGATTATGTGGAAGTGGGGCGTGTGGGTTATGTGTCTGGCTGGGGGCGAAATGCCAACTTTAATTTTACGGAGCGCCTCAAGTATGTCATGCTGCCCGTGGCTGACCAGATCAACTGTGTGCAGCACTATGAGAACAGCACAGTGCCCGAAAAGAAGACCCCAAAGAGCCCTGTGGGGGTGCAGCCCATCCTGAATGAGCACACCTTTTGTGCTGGCATGTCCAAGTACCAAGAAGATACCTGTTATGGTGATGCTGGCAGCGCCTTTGCCATTCATGACCTGGAGGATGACACCTGGTATGCAGCTGGGATCCTGAGCTTTGATAAGAGCTGCACTGTGGCCGAGTATGGTGTATACGTGAAGGTGCCCTCCATCCTGGACTGGGTTCAGAAAACCATAGCCGAAGAGTAACACAAGCTGGCTGAAGTCGTCTCTCAGAGGGGTGTGCTGGAAGCCCTTGCCTGATAGTGAGATTTTATCCTGAAAGAGGGAAAGGTGGATGGGATAGGACACCGTCTGAAGCTGATAGGCACTAGCCCCGCACTGCTGTCAATTAATAAAGAACTTGCTTATGATTAATTTCTGTGCTGCTTTTAGTCTGGGCCTTTTTCATTCTCTCATTTATGGCACTGGGCAGACAAGCGGCATGGAGTGTACTGCGGAATGGCAGGAAACATTCCAGGCTGCTGGAGATTCCCAAGGTCATACAAATTGGTCCATTTTGGGGAACTGTGCATTGACCGAGTGCCTACTGAATGCCCGATCTGAGAGAGAACTCTTATCCTTATTTTACAGATGAGGAAATAGAGGCTCAGAGAAGCAAAATGCTTTGCTTAAGTTTCCACAGCTATTGAAAACGGAAGCTGAACTTGAACCTAGGTCTATTTGAATACAAACTCAGTTCTTTTTCACTGCATCCTGTTGCCTCTTTGAAGTGGCTTAGGAGAAAGACTGCAGGCCTGGTGCTATGGTTTAGATAAACATCCCCCAAAAGCCCACGAGTTTAAGGCATGGTCCCCAGCCTGTGGCACTGCTGGGAGGTGGTGGAACCCTTGAAAGGACTTAAGGGTGGATGTTAGGTCAATGGGGATGTGCCTTTAAAGGGGACTATGGGACTCTGGCCTTCTGCTCTTCCTCTCTGTTTTCTGCATGTCATGAGGTGAGCTGGTTTTGCTCTATCATGTGCTCCTCTCATGACGCGCTGCCTCACACAGGTCCCAAGCAACAGGGCCAACTCTGAAACTCTGAGCCTTAACAAAACTCCTTTTCTAAAGCTGATTATCTTAGGTGTTTTGTCACGGTGGGGGAAACTGATAAAGCTAAAGTGGGATGGAAAGAAAGTGTTCTGACCCAGACAATACTTTAACTGTTCGTGTCCCAACTTTCTAGGGCTCCAGAAAACAAAATAAGGAGATACAAAGGAGGATCTCTGACTTGCTGGGTCTAAATCACAGCTCAGCCTACAAACCTGCTAAACGCTTTAAGCTCTCTAGCCATCACCAGATCCCTGGTCTCTTCCACAGGGACTTAACAGAGGATCTCTAAGTTCGCTACCAGCTGCAATGCTCTGGGACTCTGTAAAAAGTTAGGAGTCTCTTCTTCAGTAGGAGATGCTTGCCAACCTGAAAGGAACCCATCCTCTACCAGGAGTCAAATGCAAGCTGTGTGATCTTCCATTTTACAAAGATAAGGGGCTTGCTAGTAAGGGTCTCACAGGGGAAGACAAACAGGAAGCTTTTCTCTCTGAAGGCTTTCTTACTCTAAGCCCTTACTAATTACTGACCCTTCACTAATCTACCTTATCATGCCAAACATATGGCCTTTCCTTCTCCTAGTATGAAAGGTCACTGATGTCACTATTCTTTCACCAGGCTTTGGCCTTCACTGTAAAGTTCTCTTCGCATGCACCTTCCAGATCCATCGATGTATTTCAATAGGCTAGAGCTAGTGGACCAATGGAGACATGGACCCAAATCCTAGAACTGGTGGAAGAAATAAGAGAAACTGAAAATGATAGTTAAATGCTTACAAAATGCCTCTCAGAATGTAGTCATTTATATCTTTTTTCTTTTGATAGCATCTTCGGCACTAATTATTCTAGAAGAAGAAACCATCTGTTTCCTAAATAATTATCTGGTTGTATTTAAGTGGCTTCTGGTCACTCCTTGGAGGAAAATGCTGATGAGAAAGATCAAGAAAATCACTTACGTCCTCTACCTTCCTCTCTAGCTGAACGTCCTGCTGTCCTGGCCTGCTCCTTGAGGTCCAGAACAGAGTCTGAGCTGTCTCTGTTGCCTCCAGCCCTGGGCCTCTTCCTTTGGGTCCTTCTGCTGAAATACCCCTCCCCTTTCCACACGAGGACCTCCTACTCTACCGGAAGACTCAGGCACTGACTCCTCTCAGAAGCCTTCTTCTCTGTCCAGGAGTTGTTTATATTTATGCAGCAGCTAGTGTCAGATAGGGCACCCAGAATGTACTCAGTAAGTACTTGTGGAATGGAAAGAATTAAGATAGGATCTAAAATAAAAATCAGGACTTCAGAGAAAGAGTTCCTAAAGCCCTCAGTAAGAAAATGGTATGAGCATTTTAGCATGCAAGTGCTGAGTTTTGGGTGGTATTTAAAATACTTATTGTATATCAAATACTGTGTGATTGAGGCTGTGAGGAACAGAAAACCTGATTGACAGTGACTTACGTAAATTATTTTCTTTCATAGAAATCTGGATGGAGGCAGATCTAGAATTCACCCAGGAACTCAATAACATCACCAGGGATCAGACTCTTTTAATTGTTCTTTTCAGCATATTATTTTTTCTTCTTGATGCTGGTTGCCTCCTGAGCCTAAGAATGGCTGCTATAGTTCCATGCATCATGATTAAAACTAAGTGGGAAGTGCGGGAAAAAAGACAGGTGGTAGTGAAAGGATTTTGTTTTGCTTTATTCCTGGAGTGGCTCTCTCCTTTTAGCAGCAAAGAACACATAAAACCCCCAACAATCTTTCTTCTGTGCCACATTAGGTAGAATTAAGTCTCATGGCCATCTCCTCCATGAGACAATCTTGGAGAGAAGCACCTAACAAAGGGGTCAGACAGGCGGTGAGTACTGCCCTGAACAAAACTGGGCTTCTGCTGGTAAAGGTGGTGGTGGCTGCCAAGAAGGTAACATGCTGCCTGATACACTTCCTGTAGCTTAGTGTCCATTATCTCATTCTAGAAAGTCAGTCCTCAGCGTTGCCATGAGTCTTGGGAGAAGCAGTAATTTGCCCAAGGCTGTGCCAGGAGGACTCTGAAGAGCAAGGCTTCTTTGTAAAGCCATCAGAACTGACAAATCCCATAAAGGTGATATTTTTAAAAAAGTTCTGACATTTTTTTCAGTCTTTTTTTTTTTTTTTTTTTGGTACTGGGGATTGAACTTAGGGGCACCCGACCACCGAGCCACATCCCCAGCCCTATTTTGTGTTTTATGTAGAGACAGGGTCTCACTGAGTTGCTTAGTGCCTCGCTGTTGCTGAGGCTGGCTTTGAACTTGCAATTCTCCTGTCTCAGCCTCCCTAAGTGCTGGGATTACAAGCGTGAGCCACCACGCCCAGCTATTTTTTCAGTCTTGAGCCCTTGAAATACAAAATTCTGTCTCAGGAAGAGGTAGCAACTCTGACTTCTGGGAAAGCTTGGCTCTAAGAGTAGTTAAGTCTTTGTTTAGCTCAAACTGCGTGCTGGATGATGTTCAAGTTCTTACTTCTTAGGCCATTTTATAACAAAAAATCTAGTTTATATTATTGAGAACAACCAAGACAGTGTTTTGCTGCTTTTCGAAATGGGGTCTCATTGTTGCCCAGGCCAGCCTTGAACTCCTGGGCTCAAGCAATCCTGCCTCAGCTTCCTAAGTGGCTGGGACTATAGGTGTACACCACTGTGCCTGGTTCAGGATGGTATTTGTTACTGGGGATTGAACTCAGGGGTACTCCACCACTGAGCCACATCCCCAGCCCTATTTTGTGTTTTATGTAGAGACAGGGTCTCACTGAGTTGCTTAGCGCCTCACTGTTGCTGAGGCTGGCTTTGAACTCGCGATTCTCCAGTTTCAGCCTCCCAAAGTGCTGGGATTCCAGGTGTGTGCCACCGTGCCCAGCCAGGATGCTATTTTTGAAAGTCTTAGTTCAAAAGCCTCCAAAAAAAAAAAAAAAAAGCCTACTATTAGTAGACAGTTACTATTCCAAGAGAAACTGGAGTAGAAAGGCCTGGAGCTGTGGGAACAGGAGGGGAAATGAGTGGAGAAATGAGTGGGGTTTGCATGTGCATGTGTGCATCCAAGGTAGAAAAGAAGTACTTTTGCTCTTATAGGACTGACTTTCCATTGACTTGTGCATCAGATAAACATGGCTAAATCAACTGTACTTGCATTGTCTAGGAGGATTCTGTATCATCTTGAGGGACAAAGAAAAAAGCACAGTCTAAAGGACAGTGAGAAAAACCACCCTGGGAAGAATGAACACTGTTGCCTCGATTGCTCGGAGGCCTGCAGAGAGCAGATGCTCAGCCCTCTAGACCTGGGAGCGCCGGGTGGTCTTCTGCTCAGGGCTGGACATCTTACATGCAAGTCACACTTCTTCTCTGCTGGGATGCTGAATACATTTCTGAGGGACTCCAGAAAAAAGCACAGCTGGATTCAGCCTGTTTCAGTGAGTGCCGTTCTCTTCATTTCCAACAATGATGAATGTGCTAAATGTCTTGATAGAGAAGGTCATATTTGGGAATATTCTTGGGATCAATAGGACTTTGGACAATAAGCTTTCCCCTCATGGCTCCCCGGTAGATTACTTCAATCAAATCTATGAAGTCTTGTTTGGTTTTGAAACTTCCCACAAACTTAGTGTGATCTGGAGACCTAGATGGCACAGGAGAGAAATAACTGCTCTTAGATTACTTGCTGAAGACTTGCAGGATAAACAAAATAAACAGCACATTCATTACTTTCTTCTTATCAGGGAGACTTTAGCCACACAGCCCAACATGTGATTTTTCCCACTTGGTATATGATACATGACTAACACCAGTGCTGTGGGCCACACTGTGCGGTATGAAAGATTCTGCTTCAAAATATATTTTAATCATTTCATAAGTTATCATTAAGTAGAATTCACTAGCACTGGAGCTGGCGTGGTTAGTGTTTCTGTGCAAAGCCCATTAACTAGTCATGGTCTCCTAAGTTCTTACCACTTATACTTTTGAGTAGTAGGTATTAACAGATTATTTAAAAAATTTTTTTAAACATTAGGTATATTTAATGTAGAAACTTTTTTAGAGAGGAATAAAATCACCTGTGAGGCCAGTGTTATAGCCTTCCAATCTTATGAGTACGTATGTCTATGACTATGTGTACGTGTATTTATTTTTCATGATAATGAGAATCATATTCAAACTATTTAGTAATGCATTTTTTCAACTAATATATATTTCTTTCAAAGTCATCAGATATACAACTACAACATAGTATTAAATTCCTAGAACTGCAATTACTGGGTTAAAATGTTTAAACATGTTAAAGATGTTTGATACATAGTGTCATAAATTGCCCTTTAAAAAGCATGTTTCAGGCTGGGGTTGCAGCACAGTGGTAGAGTGCTTGCCTAGCATGTGTGAGGCACTGGGTTCGATCCTCAGCACCACATAAAAATAAATAAAATAACGGTCCATTAACAACTCAAAAAGTTAAAAAAAGTTTCAAAATAATATGTCAAGTATTACTTTATTTTTATATATATATATATATTTTTAGTTGTAGATGGACACAATGTCTTTATTTTATTGCTTTGTATGTGGTGCTGAGGATCGAACCCAGGGCCTCACGCATGCAAGGCAAGCATTCTACCACTGAGCTACAATCCCAGCCTGAGTAAGTATTACTTTCTTGTGTTCCAGGAAAATAGCTTTAAAACACTTTCAGATAGTATATAACTCACTTCCTAATGTATAATACAAAGCAAGTATGTGTCAATCAGAGTAAGAAATGTTAAGAATTATGAACACAGTCAGTAATATTCAGTAGTGGAAAGCTAACTAGATGGAATGGAAGATATTAAAAAATTCATGTTACTTTTTTTGGGGTAGTGGTGCTGGAGATTGAACTGAGGGGCACTTGGCCACTGAACCACATCCCCAGTCCTATTTTGTATTTTATTTAGAGACAGGGTCTCACTGAATTGCTTGGCGTCTCATTTTTGCTGAAGTTGGCTTTGAACTCACAATGCTCCTGCCTCAGCTTCCAGAGCTGCTGGGATTACAGGCATGCACCACTGCGCCCGGCTCATGTTACATGCTTTGACAGGCCTTGTTGAAGAATGACTTCAAAATTCTCTAACAGAAGACACTTGGCAAGAGGGAAGTTTGCTGGCAGAAATGTTTTCTTTATAAATGCCATCTACCAGTCTCAAAAGTTTAAGCACAACTACATAATGTGTTTCAAATAAAATTTCTGGAAAACTTTTTACATTCTATACTTAGTTAATTTAACTATTTTTGTATTTCTAAACTTGAGGATGATTAGTGCTTCAAAAACTATACTATTCTTTCATATTTAAGTTGGAAATTTAAAAATTTGCCAATCATTTCTGAAACACTCTCCTTTTGTACCTAAGTTTCATATAAAAATTAAAGGATACATCAACTGAGGAAATAGGACTAACATGAGACTCAGACAGCCAACACCACATGCAAATAGATGAGTTATGGAAATGGCTTAAAGGACACTTTCAAGATTGCAACGACTTCAAAGTCAGTTTAACTTACCCATAGTCCACTTTCATATGCTGCCCATTGAAGAAAAATACAGTAGATGGAATATAACTGATGTCAAAATACTGTGTATAAACTGGAGTGTGGTCCACGTCTACCAGGTATATAGCAGCCATTTTACTTAAGTCAGAAGAGGTCTTAGAAAGCTGAATGACAAGAGAGAAGGAGGTCATAATATGAGAAGTAGCCAATTTTTTTTTTTTTTAATTGTAGATGGACATAACTTTATTTTATTTATTTTTTACGTGGTGACGAGGATTGAACCCAGTGCCTCACGCATGCGAGGCAGGCGCTCTACCACCGAGCCACAATCCCATCCCCGCCAATGTTTTTTCTGAGAAACTTTTTTGATGTTTTGTTTGAAAAAATTCCTGGGCCAAGACTATTTGGGTTCCACATTAGATACAGTGTAACTATTACTCAGAGGTTGAATCACTGTTGACAGGTTATGAGAGCTCCCTGGGAAACACACGCTTCTTTTAAAAATATTTTTGTCCATGTTTTATTGCTCCTATAAAAGTAATCCATACTCATTTTAAGTGGGTTGTAGGTGTGGAGCCCAGTGGCAAAGCACTTGCCTAGCCTGCCCAGGGCCTGGGTTCTATCTCCAGCACCACAAAACAAACAAAAACTACATATCATATGCACTTAAAACAACTCAGAAACATGTAATATAGATACTAAAATTCCCAAGTCTCTTTCCTCCCAATCCTTCTAGAAACAATTATAATACCAAATGTTTATGCAACACTTCCTGTGTGCTAACTGTCCTAAATGCTTTTTATTTGTTGACTCATTTAATCCTTACACATTCCTATAAAATATGGATTATTAGAGTCCCTATTTTATACAGGAGAAAACAGAAGCACAGGAAATAAAGTAACTTGCCCTAGTTTGCACAGTTCCTAAGCAGCAGAGCTGGGATTTGAATTTTGACAGCTTGGCTTCAGAAACTATACTCCCCCCTGGACTCCCCCAGTGCTGGTGATTGAACCCAGGGCCTTACACATGCTAGGCAAGTGCTCTGAGGATACCTCAACTCAGAATCTATACTCTTGACTTCTGTGCAATTTTTTTCTCACCATAGGTAAGGGTATAATTTTCTGGTCATTTGTCCTCCAGGTTAACACATCACACATCTGTTTTTAACCAAATGAGGATTCTTACACTTAATTTCCATGGTGGATGGCAGCAAAAGAAGTGGGAAGAGGTCTTGGTCCTTCGTTAAATCTCTGTTTACAATGAAGAGACAAGAATACACTCCCTCTGTCCCATAATTTTTCCCCTTACTAATTAGAGTGTGAAGATGTGCTGTGCGATCAGAAATCATCATTAGGTCATCAGATACATTCTAGAGGCAGCATATAAGAAAAGAGTGTTGGCAGCTAGAGAAAACTGAGTTTAAATCCCAGATCTGCAATTAAATGCCTCTGTGCCAGCAGGAAGTTCCCTGACCTCTCTGGTGTTTGTTTCTGCCACTGGGAAATGGGGCCACTGCTCTAGCATCAGAAAAAATAACAGCCTGGGGTGGTGGCTCAGTGGTAGAGTGCTTGTCTAGCACACATGAGGCACAGGTTCCATCCTCAGCACCACATAAAAATAAATAAAAATAATAGCAGATGGAGTAAAGAAAAAAAAAGTAACATTCATAGACACTTGGTAATGTTTTCTGCTCTTTCACTGCCTTATCTGTGATAATGAGTTTTGAAATCTGCTGGTGGGGAAAGACATTGGAACAGATTCACCACAATCACAAATTTGGAGGTTCAGCTCAGGGCAAGCACATAATCAGCTCTTAGTGAAAGTGTGCTAATGAACCAAGAACCATATCTGAGCCCTGTCTGCTCCCTTTCATTCATTTTTCAGATACTGAGGCAAGAATATACATATTTTTAATAAAAACCATTTATTTGGGCTGTGGCTGTGGCAGAGCATTTGCCTAGCATGTGTAAGTCACTGGGTTCAATACTTTGCACTGCATAAAAATAAACAAATAAAATAAAGGCATTCTGTCCATATACAACTACAAAAAAAAATTAAAAAAAAACCCATTTGTTTAAAAAATTCACTTACAATGTCATCTAGTTGCAGACAGACAGGATCCTCATCTCTCCCAAACCTGAGAACCAACACTTTCTCTGCAGTACTTTTTATTGCTTGGTCTACTTCTTTTTTGCTGGTTAGTTTGGGCAACAGGAAACTCATTCTGAAATAATACAAATGTTAATCCCCACCATTAATCCTGAAATGAAGTTGCAATGTTTAAAGATAGTTTAAATTAAGTGCATGAGTTCTAATTTAAAAAACCAATTTTTAGAGTAAGTAATATAGTCACATGGTTAAAAAAGAAACATTATAAAAGGTATACATGAAAAGTGCCCCTTCCCCCATGGTCCTTTCTTTGGCCCTGTTCCCACTGCTACACATGCCCCACACACCAGGAAACTGTTTTCATTAATTTCTAATGTATCTTCCAGAGTTTTGCCATAGTCACAAGAAAATACAAATATATATTTCTTTTTTTAAAATATTTTTTAGTTGTTGAATCTTTGTATTTTTATTTATTTACATCTATTTATTACATTTATTTTGTTTATTTGTTTACATCAAATTTCTAGTCTAGTGTTAATTCTAAAATAGGAGCTTAAGCTGGGTGTGGTGCTGCATGTCTGTAATCCCAGCGGTTTGGGAGGCTGAAGCAGAAGGATTGCAAGTTCAAAGCCAGCCTCAGCAACTTAGCAAGGCCCTAAACAACTCAGTGAGACCCTGTTTCTAAATGAAATACAAAAAAGGGATGGCGATGTGGCTCAGTGGTTAAGTGCCCCTGGGTTCAATCCCCTGCACCAAAGATAAATAAATAAATAAATAAATAAATAAAAATAAAAAAATCCTAATTTTATGATTGGAAGAAATTTCATATTTGAGAAGCTCCTTGATCAAGGAGTATGTTATTGCAGGCACACTTCAAATTCAGTTCCAGAGTTGGCTAATGCTACAAAAAGGTAAATTTTCTTTTCCTATGTATACTTTTGGTCACAAATCACATTTTAAGATATGAATTTAATAAAAATTCATGCAGGAAATGAACGTGTTCCAGCAACAGATACACTTTAAATAGGCAAGCTGATTACCAGGAGGGACTTTGCCATATTTGAGTGGCAGAAAAATTCCTGATGAAAGAGAAATTCAAAGAGAATATGGATCTGTTCCATCACTGGGATTCAAACAAAGAGCAAATCTTCTAGTTTACTAGTAAAGAGGAGGGAATAAGGAAAGGGCAATGTCAACAGGGAAGCTAGGGATGGGCCTGGACAAATGCTGGAGATGGAAACTGAGACCTACCTAAGATGTCCATGAAAAAGGATATCAGAGGGGCTGGGATTGTGGCTCAGTGGTAGAGCACTTGCCTCGCATGTGTGAGGCACTGGGTTGGATCCTCAGCACGACATAAAGATAAATAAAATACAGATATTGTGTCCATCTACAGCTAAAAAAAAATTAAAAAAAAAGAAAGGATATCAGAATTCACAAAAGAGGAGGTACAGATGCACAGTGAACACATTTGGAAAGTTAAGCTTTACAAATAATCAAATAAAAGCAAATCCAAAACACCGATTAAGTTGACAAAGATTAAACAATATAGTAACACACAATAAAAAACAACAGTGTGACTGCAGGGGCAGGCATTCATAGTTCCTGCTAAAAGCCGGACAAAACTTTTCTGGAAAGAAAACTGACATACACTTTGACAATTCCATTTTTGAGAAATAATTCTTAGTAAACTACTACACAAATGCACAAAGGTTTAGGCTATTCAACGCACTTAAAGCAAAAAGCTGAAAACAACCTAAATGGTCAGCAATAGGAGGTTGGTGAAATAAATGACAGCACAGTCCTGCAATGTATAATTATACCCCCATCGAAGAAAAGTTCCCAAGCATTATATAAAGTATGAAACCTAACTAGAATATACATGCTAATATTTACATAGAAAAAGTGGAATATTTTAAAACATCATCAATGGACATACCTGTATAAGAAGAGACGGGTGATTTTTTATTTACATCGGGCGTGCGTCTCTACTTTCCAAAATACTCAATGTAAGTTCTTTAAAGATGCTTGTGTTTGGGCTACTCTTGGGCCACAGTTGCGAGGGACGACGATACTTTACTCGTCCAAGTCACCTCCGCTCCAGGGCCGTCAGCCTCCTGGATCCTTTCTCTGAGTACCTAGGTCACTGGCGGCGCCCTTCTTCCGCCCCAAGCAGGCAGGCGACCTCAAGCCAAAGTAATCTTGGGTTGTTGCCTAGCAACCCTCGTTAGCCTTCGAGAGAACGAAACGGAAATGGAAAACGCACGGGCGCAGGGCATGAACTCGTGATGGCCTCAAGAGGCCAATAAACAGAAGAGATTATTCTAGACACCGCCCACCCCCGCCGACCGGAAGCCTGTTGTCACTTCCGCCCTTAGTAAATATGGCCGCCCTAAAACTACCTTGCCCTCCCCGGGATCCTGACGCCCGCTCTCCGGCCTGCTCTACCGCACAGACTAGAGGCGGGGTCTCACCTCTCAGATTAAGCTTGATTGCTCGCAAGGAGATTCGGAAATGTCTCTGCTCACAGCCGATCCCCAAAAGACACTCTAGCTTTGAGAGCTTGTTCTCGTTCTGTCCCACACTTGGCCTAGGAGCCGACGTTTCCTGGACTGTTCTCGATGGTATCTTTGGATGATAGAGGGGGCCGCGCAGAGTATTATGGGAGGATAATGGCGGCTTTCAAGGAGCGGAATTTGTCTCTTTGAGGCCTTCAGACCAAGGGGTAGCAGTACCAGGACCCCCAAATCCGGAACACAAGGGTCCCAAGAGTCGCTCTTGGTGAGGTGAGTGTTCCTGCTTTCTTCCTGACCTGTCCTTCGCCAATCATGGCGGCTCCAGGAGACAGATACTGGCCTCCGGCTCAGGTTTGGGACCCAGTTTGGAAAGTCCCTCCAATCCTTGTCACCTCACTTGCTTTACTTATCTCGGGGATGCAGTGCCCATCATGCTAACTGCGGCCTTTCTCCTTGCTCTGGTTAGATGCTGGGATCCAGAGGTGCTGTCCAGGGTCGCCCTAGCCCACTCCCAGGCAGTCTCGGAGACTGAGTAGGGCTCCTCGGGTCTTTCTCTTCTCTCACAGTGGTGTCTAAACCAGGAGATTTGGTGGTTGACTTCCTGTGTGAGAATGTCAGCTCCAAGGGGCCAGGGATTTTTATTTTGTCTGCCCCTTTTGCTGAGAATAGGGAGGGCTCAAGGAGGCTTCAGTGAATAATTATTGCATGAGTAAGTCCAGGTTTCTTCACTGATTTTCTGGTACCTTCAGGCCTCTTTGCTATTAATCTTTCTGCAGATTCTTGCCTTTTAACTCTTTGTTTTCAGCAGCCAGTTAAGTCCTCTCTGTGAGACTCCTTTGCCCTGTGTTCTTTTCATGCTGCTTCTAGAAACGTTTGACTTCCTCTTCTCCTTTAAGTTTAAATTTACTTATTCATTTATTCATCACATGTTTATATTGCTAGGCCCTGAGACATAGCAGTCAACAAGACAGACCAGGTTTCCTTGCTGGCGTAGAATGGCCTTTTAGGGGCATAATTCCTAGTTCAGATGATTGCTGAAGGGAGCCTGTGTATCCCAATCTTCCTACCTGGATTTCCTCACATGCATACAGATGTCACCAGCATGCAGATTTCTCTTTTCTGTTCTGCCTGATGACGTTTTCAAAATGCAACTCTTGTTTTTGTTTCCACATTATGTTTGTAATACTCCTCTGTAGAGCTGTGTATGTTGATTAGAATTTGGCAAAAAGTCTGGATTCTGGAGGTATCTTACCCCTTGACAGTTCCTTTGCTTCACTTATTTGTTGGAATGGGGGGATTTACCCAAGTACCCAGCATAGATGCATGTTTATAAGTGGATAGTGTGTAGTGAGAGATAAAGAGGAAAATATTACAAGTTGAGCTCCAGGGAATCTTAGTCTCTTAAATACTTTTCAGAAAGACCACTTTCTAACTTAGTGTTTCCCTTAAATATTTTTGGTAAACATGGATTGTTACTAAACTGATTTTGACGGTCATAAGGTAATTTTTTTTTTTTTTTACAAAATACTACTGGTCCAGCAAAAGCCACCAAAGTGGTGAATGGTAACCTTCTATCTTTACATCTCTCCTCTGCTGTACCTGTGGTTGAAAGGGAGGGAGAGGTGGAAGAACTCATGTAAAAAACTGGTAAGGAACCCAATCAGTATATAGGAGTATAGCAAATAAAATAGTATAACAATTATGTCTATAAATCTCGCTACAGAATGCTTTCACATGCGTTTTCTTGTTTGATTCTTATAATATCTCTATGGATTAGATAAAGCCAAAATTATTTCCATTTTTTTTTTGATTTTTTTTTTAGTTGTACATGGACACAATATCTTTATTTTATTATTATTATTATTATTTTTTAAAATATTTTTTTAGTTGTGGATGGACACAATGTCTTTATTTTATTGCTTTGTATGTGGTGCTGAGGATTGAACCCAGGGCCTCACGCATGCGAGGCAAGCGCTCTACCGCTGAGCTACGATCCCAGCCCCAAAATTATTTCCATTTTATAGATACAGAAATTATGGCTAATTAAAGATGAAGTTGCTTACCATCACAGAAGTATAAAATGCCAAAAGTCTGCTTTCTAATTGAGTTTCTGACTTCAAATCTAGTTTCCCCTGCACTCAATTTATAGATGCCATTATGTTCTAGTAAGCAACCTTTAGTGAAGTCTTTTCTTTCCTGTGTGATATCCTCTTGGATACTGATGTTTGGTGTGCATGTGTGCTCGTGTATCTGTATCTTTGGTGTGGGGTGAGAATAGGAGATTGTCATCGATTTGATGGAAAGGTCTTAACAAGAGGTAGTAAAAGAAGTCCTGGTCTTGGTGTGGGGGAGGTAGGGTTAGCCACCTAAGTATACCTGTAACTACAGTTATTCTGGGATATAACATAGCTGACCTTTGTTTCTTATGTCCTATACCAAATGATTCTCTTCCCTCCCAGAGAAATCCCAGAGCCTGTGATGGAGGACACCAGTGAGGATGCCTCGATCCATCGGTTAGAAGGCACTGATCTGGACTCTCAGGTTGGTGGTCTTATTTGCAAGACCAAAAGTGCAGCCAGTGAGCAACATGTCTTTAAAGCCCCTGCTCCCCGCCCTTCACTGCTGGGACTGGACTTGTTGGCTTCCCTGAAACGGAGGGAGCGAGAAGAGAAGGATGATGGGGAGGACAAAAAGAAGTCCAGAATCTCTTCCTACAAGGACTGGGAGGAGAGCAAGGAAGACCAGAAGGATGCTGAAGAGGATGGTGATGAGCAGGCTGGCCGAAGTAGTCGGAAAGACAGGTAAAGGCCTTTGGGTAGTTTGGCCCAAAGGGGATAAAAGTGGACACCAGAAAACAATAGCCTGTGTTCAGTTCTCAGTTTTCCTGTTGAATACTCGGAGCTTGTGATTTTTTTTTTTATGATTTTGTAATACTGATGCTAGGTAGAGTTGGCATTTTCTTCACATTTGTGGGCAGAATTCAAAGGCAGCTAAGGAAGAGATGGTAGAGGTTAGAAATGGCTTGGGTTGATACCATATGTAAGCCTGCAGCATCAAGGAGTAGAAAAGGACAGGTCACTTGTTTGGCACAGTCAGAGGTTTGGGGCAGGGATCTTCTCCTATGGAGGGTCCTTTACCAGTTGTACTACATGTTTCAGACACTATCGTTCTGCTCGAGTAGAGACTCCATCCCATCCTGGGGGTGTGAGTGAAGAGTTTTGGGAACGCAGTCGGCAGAGAGAGCGGGAGCGGCGGGAACATGGTGTCTATGCCTCATCCAAGGAAGAAAAGGATCGGAAGAAAGAGAAATCACGGGATCGAGGAGACTATGACCGCAAAAGAGACAGAGGTAAACTATGTAGTATAGTTCCTGTTGCCTGTTAGCATTTGAATACACACATGCCAGTGTTCTTCCTGTTGTAGAAACTTGAATTGTGCTCATTAACTGGGGATCCCTGTGTGCATGATGTCAGCCTGAGGGGTTTTGACCCTGCTGGGATTAGGGATAGCAGGCAGTTTTAAGAACAACTGTCACTTGTAACACCTGGTTTGTTTGAGCTTATGTTCCTTGTTTTATTGTGAAAATTGGTGATAAAGGAAACATAAGAAACCAGAGTTTATAGGAGTGTTGGCGATGGAGAAAGGACAGTGCTATGCAGCAAAGCTGGACATAAAAGCCAGTGCTGGCCTTGCTTAGTATTTTATAGCTTACCTGCTTGTAACTATTACAAAACTGTTCACTGTATTTGTAACTATTCTTTTTTGAATTCTTGCAGGAAAATAACTGTTACTGTGAGTTTGAAATTTTCTAGGCAGTAACTATTTTTTTCCCTTTAAAAGAATGGGAGAGCCGGGCGCGGTGGCTCACGCTTGTAATCCCAGCACTTAGGGAGGCTGAGACAGGAGAATCGCGAGTTCAAAGCCAGCCCCGGCAATGGCGAGGCACTATGCAACTCAGTGAGACCCTGTCTCTACATAAAACACAAAATAGGGCTGGGGATGTGGCTCAGTGGTCGAGTGCCCCTGAGTTCAATCCCCGGTACAAAAAAAAAAAAAAAGAATGGGAATGTGTGAGTTCAGGAGCCCACGGCCACATTAGAGCGGTACAGGCTGTACTGTGAGTGAGTGGAGAGGCCTGTCCCTTCTCTAGGGTGCAGCTGGTGTGTGTGAGAACAGGACACATGGTGTTGAGCTCTCTGTGTGACTCTCCACAGATGAGCGGGATAGAAGTAGACACAGCAGCCGATCAGAGCGAGATGGAGGCTCAGAGCGCAGCAGCAGGAGAAACGAACCAGAGAGCCCACGGCATCGACCTAAAGGTGGACTTAGCTCTTTTCTGTGGCGGTTTGTGATGGTTTGTGATGGTTCAGGCATCTACAAGGCTGACTGACTTTCACTCAGAAAGAGTGGGTGGCTGAGGCAGTGAGACAGATGCCCTGACTCCACCATGAGCTTCTGGGAATATTGTTCCCTGAGCCAAGTGGATGCTGCTGTGCCCCTCTCTGTTGGGTTGCATATGCTTCCTTTAGGTGATAAGCTGGATGGCCAGTTTCCAAATATTAGGAAAGAATAGAGAAGCAGGAGCTCAGGAAGGATTTATAAAAAAGAATTATTTGCATTTAAGATGGGTATTTGCAGAGAGAAATTAAATATTCTTTAAAACATTGTTACAAACAGAGTGAAAACTGGACCACTGAATTCAGATACCTCGTCAGGCATGTGGCAGGTGCCTGTAATCCCAGTGGCTCAGGAGATTGAGGCAGGAGGATTGCAAGTGTAAAGCCAGCCTCAGGAACTTAGCAAGGACTTAAGCAACTTGGTGAGATCCTGTCTCTAATTAAAAAAATAGAAAGGGCTGGAGATGCAGCTCAGCGGTTAAGCACCCTTGGGTTCAATCCTTGGTACCAAAAAAAATTCAGATATCTTAAAAAAACTCTCAGAACCATCTTATCCATTGCAAGTAATTGCAAAGGTTTATAAATAGTAAAATAAATAAGTTGGGGGAGTTAACTTTTGGTTAGTGGTTCTGGAGCTGTGTCTTGGTGAAATTGAATGTTTCCTGTGATGTCTTTGTGGCCCTAGATGCAGCCACTCCTTCAAGATCTACCTGGGAAGAGGAGGACGGTGGCTATGGCTCCTCAAGGCGCTCTCAGTGGGAGTCACCCTCCCCGACACCTTCCTATCGGGACTCTGAGCGGAGCCATCGACCATCCACTCGAGATCGAGACAGGTGATGCCTGAGTAGAGCTGCCCTGGGTCTTGGTGAAGGGGTAAAGGGATCTGGGCAGGGAGAGCTGGTGACTGAGGACACAGCTCAACTCAGTGCCTGCTGGGCTTGCTGTCCCAGGTCTGTGAGGAGCAAGTACTCAGATGACACGCCTTTGCCAACTCCCTCCTACAAATACAATGAGTGGGCTGATGACAGACGACACCTGGGCTCCACCCCTCGTCTGTCCAGGGGCCGAGGTAAGGCCTGGTGGGTAGGAGGCAGAAGAGCACTTTGGCTCATCTTGGGGAGGCTGAGCAGAGGCTGTGCTCTTGGAGGTGTGTGGTTTTGCTGGTCTTTTGGGGGCCCCTGGGATAAGCCAGGTTGGTGTGGACTGACCTACCATCTGCTTTTCAGGAAGACGTGAGGATGGTGAAGAAGGGATCTCATTTGACACAGAAGAGGAGCGGCAGCAGTGGGAGGATGACCAGAGGGTAAAGGCGACAGACATCTTTGAGGGATTCAGAGTGGGGTATGACTGACCACAGGGCCATGGGCGAGAGGGGATACAGAGCCCAAGGGCCCTGAGGGAGCCTCCAGCAGTACTAGGCTTTGAGGAGGGTGGTTGGTACTGTGCAGTGGCCTCTCCTTGGAGAAACCCAGGCTGCAGTGAAGCCTCCCCTAATATAGCAAGTCACACCTAACTTGTTATGTGGTGGTGCCACCATGTGGTGAGTCTAAGAAGTGCCGTTGTGATAGGCGGCCAAGTAAAGTCAGTCTGTCATCCTGCACCTCTCAGGAGGGTGGTTGTAGTGCCCATGGGGCTTCCTACCAGATATCTACCCCTCTCTAGCTGTGTCTTGTGCATAAACTTGATCTTCCCCTTGTTCTTGTTGCTTTGTCTCCCTGCAGCAAGCTGATCGGGACTGGTACATGATGGATGAAGGGTATGATGAGTTCCACAACCCCCTGGCCTACTCCTCTGAGGACTATGTGAGGCGACGGGAGCAGCATCTGCATAAACAGAAGCAGAAGCGAATTTCGGCCCAGCGCAGGCAGATCAATGAGGTGAGGCCACTGGATTCAGAGCTGGAGTCTGAGTGTGAGAGAGGTAGCAGGTCTCGCCAGGTGAAGACAGTGTAGCTAGTCTTCTGGAGCTGAGAGGACAGGATCAGATATGCTTCTAGCAGGAGAGGAAGGGTAGACAGGGAAACCTTGGGTCACTTAGAAACACCCAGCTTATACTTCTGTCACCCACAGTGTTGTGCATGAGAACTGGTATTGTGGCACCTGCCTCTGTGCTCTGTGTTCTTTGTGTCTCTGAGTGGGGCTGAGGATGGTCACTGTTTGTGTGTCTGGCTAGAGGTTCTGACTTAGATCTAAAGTGCTGCTTCTTGGAACAAAGTATTGCTGGTGATTTGAGGTCAGTGACTCTTTCAACAAACTGTAGGGTAGAGAGATCTGTGATGCCTCTGTGGCTACCATGGCCCATCTCTTGAGATAGGATATGTGAACTTGCTTGGGGACTTTTTAGGATGACTTCTGGTTGCCGTCTGAGTGGTGCTTCCATTGTGTCTCACAGGATAATGAGCGCTGGGAGACTAACCGCATGCTGACCAGTGGGGTGGTCCATCGGCTGGAGGTGGACGAGGACTTTGAAGAGGACAATGCAGCCAAAGTACACCTGATGGTGCACAATCTGGTGCCTCCCTTTCTGGATGGACGCATCGTCTTCACCAAGCAGGTGAGGTTCCTGTGGCCAGAGGCAGGAACATTCAGAAAGACGAGAAGAATAGAAGGAAGAAATAAAGTGGGGAAACAGCCCTGTGTCATGATTGGGTAACCCCTCTGTCCCATTACTCATGAGAACTGTTAGGAAGCAGGCCCTCTGGTTGGCCTTAGAGATTAGTGGGTGAATTCTCTTTTTCTTCCCCCTCTTGCAGCCAGAGCCTGTGATTCCAGTTAAGGATGCCACTTCTGACCTGGCCATCATTGCTCGGAAAGGCAGCCAAACAGTGCGGAAACACAGGGAGCAGAAGGAGCGCAAAAAGGTTGGCTTTTCGCCACCCTGGCCGGGAAGCCTGTGCATGTTTTTCTTTTCTTTTCCTATTTAAAATGCTTATTAGACGACACACATGTGCCTCCTCGTGTAGATGACACACACAGAGCAAGACTCAGCTCCTGGGAAGGAGACTGCATTCCTCCATTTGTCCTTAGTCAAGGCAGCCACAGGGCTTGGGGTTTGGGGAGCTGGAGGCTTATGGCTTGGAATGTGTAGCCTGGAGCCACCAGTGCCTTGTAGGTTTTGCACCTGCTAGATGAAACCTGTTGTCAGCTGGGACTGAGTTTCTGCTGCTCACAGTCGCATCACAAGATGGAGTGGACTTTATTTTTCTTGTCTTCTTCAGGCTCAGCACAAACACTGGGAACTGGCTGGGACTAAACTGGGAGATATAATGGGTGTCAAAAAAGAGGAGGAACCAGATAAAGCTCTGACGGAAGATGGGAAGGTGGACTACAGGTGGGTAGTCTTGGCCAGCAGCAAACGTTTTCTGAAAACCAAGGACAGTCATGGCGGAACTGATAGACTTCATGACCTGTGAACTGGACCATGACAGGCTGTTGCTCTGAATCGTGTTTGCCGTGATCTCTTCTTCCTGATCTTTCTGCCGTTATCTTTAGCTTTTGCGAGGTATTATGCCTACCCCCACTACCACAGGAGCTCCTTTTTGCCTGGTGGTGGTATGAGTGGTATGAGGCCCCAGGAGGTTAGGTAACTTGTTGAGGTCACTCAGCTAGTAATGGTGGCATCAGGGTCAGTCCCAGACACACTCTCTTTGGAGCCCATGCTTTTGGCCGCTCTACTCTGGTGTATTTCAGGTGTTCATGGTGAGAAGGTGGGTTTTATTCTCTTAGTCAACTTTCAGTTCCATATGAAGAATGACTACTTTAACAGAGATTCCAAAATAGAAAGGGTTATCTTATTAGGTAGTGACTTGTCTGTTTATAGAGGTATTAAGTACATACTACATAACTCTCCATTGGGATTACTGCCTGAAAGAAACAAATGTCCCTCATGATTCTTTTTTTTGGTACTGGAGATTGAACTCACGGGTGCTCGACCACTGAGCCACATCCCCAGCCCTATTTTGTGTTTTATGTAGAGACAGGGTCTCACTGAGTTGCTTAGCGCCTCGCCATTGCTGAGGCTGGCTTTGAACACGCAATTCTCCTGACTCAGCCTCCCGAAGTGCTGGGATTACAGGCTTGCGCCACTGTGCCCGGCTATGATTCATTCTTTGAATTTTCTTACATCCTTCTTTTTTTTGGGTGAGGGGAGTTACTAGGGATTGAACTCAGGGGCACTCAACCACTGAGCCACATCCCAATCCCTATTTTGTATTTTATTTAGAGACAGAGTCTCACTGAGTTGCTTAGCACCTTGCCATTGCTGAGGCTGGCTTTGAACTCATGATCCTGTTGCCTCAGCTTTCTGAGCTGCTGGGATTACAGGCGTGTGCCGGCACATGTGGCTCTTACATCTTTCTGAACTGTCAATCTGAGTTAATAATTCTCTGTACGCTTATGTGAAATATCCCCAATGAGAAGTTGGTATAATTGGTTAGCTCTTGTTAATTTTTGAGTAGTTTAATGTCTAAAGTGTCAATTGTTGGGTGAAATTAAAAGAGAAAGCACATAACAGGTCTGAGGGAGGAAGCATTCTTGGGGAAGAGGTGACCGGAAGATGATGTGGGCTCAGGGAGTACTGATTTGGGAAAATGCCACAGTGCTTCTTGGGATGTGTCCACATGTCAGACATTGAGTGCTTTTGGTAGAAGCTGCTGGTCAGTAGTAAATGAGTTGTTTTCAGTTCTTTGAAAATGAATCCTTATGGGTCATGATGCCCTGTCATGAAGGAGGAAGATTGACCTGTTGTGTGCTTTGTGGTCTAGAAGACCCTTGGTGGCTAAAATAGGTGGCTATTTTGGCCCTTTAAGTATTGTGCAGAAATTACCCAAGGTGTTTTCTGTAAGTTAGTGACTCTGGTCTATTTTAGCTCCTCTCCTGGGCACTTTCTATTTAGAGCAGAGCATTTGCCCACTTGATAATCTATACCTCCTTAGATCTGTATTTAGCTTTGTTTGACCCTGTGGTGTTGAGAGTGTTGTGCATGATAGATTCTGACTGCAGTTGCAGTCCTTAGTTCTGAAGAGAAATAATCTCAGATGACCTGGCTTTAGGTCTCAGATTGATTGCTTCTTGTCAAAGTCATTCTTATTCCTGGAGCAGGAAGAAGGGCAATAACTCAAACAGGAGGAACAATGTGAGACATTGTGCATGGTGCTTAGGCTGCTCTGTGTTCCTAGGACAGAGCAGAAGTTTGCAGACCATATGAAGAAAAAAAGTGAAGCCAGCAGTGAGTTTGCAAAGAAGAAGTCAATCCTGGAGCAGAGGCAGTATCTGCCAATCTTCGCTGTACAACAGGAGCTACTCACTATAATCAGGTAATACCACCCAAGCCCAATGATCTCAGTGTCAAATCAGTGGCCCCTCTGTCTCCTGTGTTTGCTCAGGAGCTCTTTTTTTTCGTGCATTGTCTGATGGGAAGGGAACACATTTGTTTTCCCCCGACCTGTTGCCCAGGGTTACACTACATCAAGTAACAAGATGACATTGTTCTTTTTTAGTTCACCTGTTAAAACCTCATGTGTACCAGATGTCTCAGGTGGTAGTTCTTTTCCCAAGGAAATCCTCTTCTCTGAGCAGGCATGCTCTCTACCTCGCTAGCCACGGTGATGAGAGGTGGCAGAGGCTTCTTGGAGTAGGCTTTTGACTGGGGCCGCTCAGCCTTTAGAACTGCTTTTCCTTGCAGGGACAACAGCATCGTGATTGTGGTTGGGGAGACAGGGAGTGGCAAGACCACTCAGCTGACCCAGTACTTGCATGAAGATGGTTACACAGACTACGGGATGATTGGGTGTACCCAGCCCCGGCGTGTGGCTGCCATGTCGGTGGCCAAGAGAGTCAGTGAAGAGATGGGAGGAAACCTTGGTGAGGAGGTGAGTGGACATGAGTCCTGAGCCAAATATTTTTCTCTCAATTACTTCTGCCCATTTGCGCTGGAGGGTATGATCTGCTAAGACCAGGACTTAAGGATAGAGTGTGCTCTTGGTGAGTGGGTGGCCCCAGCTGTGAGTGAGCCATCTCTCTGATCTCCAGGTGGGTTATGCCATCCGCTTTGAAGACTGCACTTCAGAAAACACCTTGATCAAGTACATGACTGATGGGATCCTGCTCCGAGAGTCCCTCCGGGAAGCTGACCTGGATCACTACAGTGCCATCATTATGGATGAGGCCCACGAACGCTCCCTCAACACGGACGTGCTCTTTGGGCTGCTCCGGGAGGTAAGGGCTGTGGGGTCCAGTCCCTCTGTACCTGGGGCTTTGACCAGTACACTGCCAGTAGCCAGTGACTGAGGTGCTGCAGGTGGGCTGGGACTTTTCTGGAGACACTGAGAGGGTCTTTGGCAGGCCAGGGTTTTCCCTGAGGCTCTGGGTGGTCAAGTTCAAATCTGGTGTTGTAATTTACTCTCTTCTTGCTCACCTGGGTGACTTGTGGTTTGCTTGGCTATAGCCCTGTTGCTCAAATCTCTAGGATTGTTAAATCTAATTAAGCTGGTTTGCAAGCTTTGGCTTCTGCTTTATTTGGGGGTAGTGCCAATGGGACTGGAGGGCAGAGCCAAGGGTCCCATACTCAAGGGAGCTGCTGAGTGACTTCTTCTCTTAGGTTGTGGCTCGGCGCTCAGACCTGAAGCTCATCGTTACATCGGCCACTATGGATGCAGAGAAATTTGCTTCCTTTTTTGGGAATGTTCCCATCTTCCACATCCCTGGTCGAACCTTCCCTGTGGACATCCTCTTTAGCAAGGTATGAGGGTCTGGTTTTTGAACTGGTCCTCCATGCTATGTGTTTCTCTGGTGAGAAGCCAGCTGCAGTGGGTAGAATAGGAGTTGGGGGAGACTTGGGGAGTGCCATGGAGCAAGATGGGTCAGCCTATAGCTCTAGGCTTAGAGAGGACTGTGCCCTGGGGGAGGTTTTATATCCTTCCTTCTTTGAAGCTGAAACATGGTCCCCAGGAGGCACCAGGACATTTTACAGGGGCCTTGCAATCAGAGCCCCTGGTGTGGCAGCCCTGAAAGTCCACTGTGTCAGCCCAGACCAGTGAGTTGCTGTGGGGTTCCCAGAGGGATGCCTGGCCCATGCTACCCTCTGACTGTTCTTGGCTGGTGTTGCAGACCCCGCAGGAGGATTATGTGGAGGCCGCAGTGAAGCAGTCCTTGCAGGTGCACCTCTCAGGGGCCCCCGGGGACATCCTTATCTTCATGCCTGGCCAAGAGGATATTGAGGTACGTGCCTTGGTCACCATTGTGGTAAATGGGGGTGTCCTTTATATGAGAGTTTGGGGCCCCAAAATCTCATGGCTCCTCCTGGTGCCTTTAGGTGACCTCAGACCAGATTGTGGAGCACCTGGAAGAACTGGAAAATGCACCTGCCTTGGCTGTGCTGCCCATCTACTCCCAGCTGCCCTCTGACCTCCAGGCTAAAATCTTCCAGAAGGTGTGACAATAGGAATGTTTTTGGGGGTCCCTAGCTTTGAGTATCTCCTCCCCCAAAGGAGAGCAAAGAGGAGGAGATGTTCCTTCATTAGAAGGGTGGGAGGGAGGTGGGCTGGGTTCTGCCTCGTGCAGTCTTTCTACCCCTGCACGTCCTGCTTGGCCCTAGGCTCCAGATGGCGTTCGGAAGTGTATCGTTGCCACCAACATTGCTGAGACATCTCTGACTGTTGATGGAATCATGTTCGTTATTGATTCTGGTTATTGCAAATTAAAGGTAAGGGGAGATTTGGGAAGTGTGCCCACATCTTCGCCTGAAGCTGACTCAGTTTAGGGGGTGGGAAGTCAGGCCCTAGTCCTCCGGGAAGGTAAACCCATGTAACTGGTGATGTTAGGCTAATATTTAGTGAGTGCTGGTTTTGCTATGAGTTGATTCATTTAATCCTTGTGATAATTTGAAAAGGTAGATCATTTAAATAATTTCGTAGAGATCGTATAGCTGGTGTTTCTGGGGAAAACTCTCGTGTTTATGAGAACATTTCTTAAGGCTCTGGCTCTAAAAGGATGGCTGCTGGCATTGCTGAGACACTTCCTCTGTGATGTGCAGCAACCATATTTTGTCTTTTCTGTTTCAGAGCCACTCTGCCCCTTCACTTTGTCCTCAGTCAGCTCCTTTCTGCCCCCTTCTAGGTCTTTAACCCCAGGATTGGCATGGATGCTTTGCAGATCTATCCCATAAGCCAGGCCAATGCCAACCAGAGGTCAGGGCGAGCTGGCAGGACGGGCCCAGGTCAGTGTTTCAGGTAGGAGCCCTGTGCTAGCCTGCTACCTGGGGCAGCGCCGGGATTGCTGAAAGTCTGCATCGGCATGGGCGGGATGCTGGTCCCAGAGCTGATCCCCAAGACCTGGGCTCCTGGTGGGCTGCCACGTGGTGGTACTGCTGAGTATAAGAAGTAACCTTTCTAGGGAGTGGTGAGGTATGAGGCAGACTTACAAGGAATGTCCATGCAGTGGAAGACCAGTACAGCAGGCTCTCCCACTGAGGATGGAGCTGAGCAAATGAGGTCATTGGTGGTTTTGTACTTTTTCAATTATTTGCTGTGATTTTTTTTTTTTTTTTTTTTTTTTGGTCCTGGGCATTGAACTCAGGGTTACTCGACCACTGAGCCACATCCCAGCCCTATATTGTGTTTTATGTAGAGACAGGGTCTCACTGAGTTGCTTAGCGCCTCGCCATTGCTGAGGCTGGCTTTGAACTCGCGATTCTCCTGTCTCAGCCTCCCTAAGTGCTGGGATTACAGGTGTGCGCCACTGTACCTGGCTGTTTTTTGTGATTTTTAAAAACAATGTATTCATTGTAGAGATTCAGTGTATACAAAGATACTGAGAAAATAAAATCTTGCCATAGTTCTAGTCTCAGGCACTTTGGTTCCAGAAATGAAGCAGGGAAGTAGGAGGCAGAGGAGTGGAGTTGGCAGGGTGGGTTTTTGAGTAGGTGGAAATGAATGAGTTAAAGGAGTGGGAGGTGGGGAGAAGAAATGGGTACCTCCCCTGTCTAGGATTTACTGGCTGCTGTGGGGTACACTTGGAAGCAGCTGGAGTAGTGTTGATCCTCCACCACATGGTGCTGTGGGAGCCAGGGCAGTGAGAGCCTGGCAGGCCAGTGTGGTGCAGGGGCAGCAGAACCGGAGTCTTCTCTCTGCCAGGCTCTACACGCAGAGTGCCTACAAGAACGAGCTCCTGACCACCACGGTACCCGAGATCCAGAGGACCAACCTGGCCAATGTGGTGCTGCTGCTCAAGTCCCTTGGGGTGCAGGACCTGCTGCAGTTCCACTTCATGGACCCACCCCCAGAGGACAACATGCTCAACTCCATGTATCAGCTCTGGATCCTTGGGGCCCTGGACAACACAGGTGTGGCTCTGGGGGCTGGCAGGGCCTCGGGGGTGCTGGTGCGTGGCTGCTCTTTTTACTCCACTGTCCCATTGAATGTCTGGGTTTGATTCTCTCCTAGGTGGTCTGACCTCCACAGGGCGGCTGATGGTGGAGTTCCCACTGGACCCAGCCCTGTCCAAGATGCTCATTGTGTCCTGTGACATGGGCTGCAGCTCTGAGATCCTGCTCATTGTGTCCATGCTCTCAGTCCCAGCCATCTTCTACAGGCCCAAGGTGGGGAGGTGGTGGCTGGGGGCTCTCCCTTCTAGGAAGGCTTGGGGGAATGTTTGAGAGGGGAAGAGCTCTCTGTATTTTGGAAGTGGAACATAGGCCAGGAGTGAGGTGTTTTGTTTGTTTTTTTAATATATATTTAGTTGTAGGTGAACACAATACCTTTATTTTATTTTATTTATTTATTTTTAAATATTTATTTATTTTTAGTTTTAGGTGGACAGAATATCTTTGTTTTTATGTGGTGCTGAGGATCGAACCCAGTGCCTCATGCGTGCTAGACGAGCACGCTACCACTGCGCCACAACCCCAGTCCCCAATACCTTTATTTTACTTATTTATTTTTATGTGATGTTGAAGATCAAACCCAGTGCCTCACACATGCCAGGCAAGCGCTCTACCGCTGAGCCACAACCCCAGCCCCCAGGAATGAGGGTTTTTTTTTTTTTTTTTTTAATCTATCTATCTATCTATCTATCAATCAATCAATCAATCAATCATGTGGTGCTGAAGATCAAACCCAGTGCCTCACATACGCCAGGCTAGTGCTGTACCACTGGGCTATACACCCAGCCCCAGGAACAGTTCTGGAAGCAGGATGTTGACGTCTTCTGTTAGGTGGTGTGGGAGGAGCAAAATTGGGTTGGATCAGCGGTCCTCTGGGGGTGCTTTGGAAGTTTGCAAGAGCATCCTTTGTCTTCTAGTATGATTGTTCCTGAGCTGTCTCATTTTAGCATATTTTATTATAAATTATTTTTATTCTATGGCAACATATATTGCTGTGTTTGAAGTTATGTGTGGGTAGGTGATAGTGTGAGAATCCCTGAATATGCTTGGTGGGCCCGATCCTCCATGCCTAGAGTTAAGCTTTTTCCCTCCCTAGGGCCGAGAGGAGGAGAGTGATCAAATCCGGGAGAAGTTTGCTGTCCCCGAGAGTGATCATTTGACCTACCTGAATGTTTACCTGCAGTGGAAAAACAATAATTACTCTACCATCTGGTGTAACGACCATTTCATCCATGCCAAGGCCATGCGGAAGGTGGGACCAACAGCCCAGATGAGCAGGACTTCTGGATGGGGGGGCGCGAAGGGGGGAAGGAGGGCTGCATTCTGGCTTGCCTGTGTCCTGCTGTAGGTCCGGGAGGTGCGGGCCCAACTCAAGGACATCATGGTGCAGCAGCGGATGAGCCTGGCCTCGTGTGGCACTGACTGGGACATCGTCAGGAAATGTATCTGTGCTGCCTATTTCCACCAGGCAGCCAAGCTGAAGGTGAGCCCCGGGAACCCTGCAGAGCTCTGGCTTCCTCACGTGGTCCCTGTCTGAGGGCAGATGCCCAACCTGTGTCAAGATGGTTGTAAGGATGGAGTAGCTGCCCAAGTAGGTAGTGTGTTCCTGATGTGCCTGCCTGTTGTGTCGTCCTAGGGAATTGGGGAGTATGTGAATATCCGCACAGGGATGCCGTGCCACTTGCACCCCACCAGCTCCCTCTTTGGAATGGGCTACACCCCAGACTACATAGTGTACCATGAGTTGGTCATGACCACCAAGGTGAGTGTTTTCTGAGATGCTTAGGTAATGTGGGCCCACCTTCCTGGACACACTTGCGTGACCCTCCCCTGCCTTCTAAGATGAGCTTTTGCCCTGGAAGACTTGGGGCCACACGCATTGCTTTGCAGGGCTTTTGAGGCTGGTTTTCAGCTGGGTGTTTGGGAAGCTTTATAGAGTTAGCCTCTAGAATATAGTGACCTCAACCCTGCCAGCAGGGTGGTTTCCTACTTGCTGTTTGGGATGAGTGATCTCTGTTTTTTTTTTTTATTTAATCTTTTTTAATTTATTTTTTTATGTGGTGCTGAGGATCGAACCCAGTGCCTCACGCATGCGAGCTAAGTGCTCTACCACTGAACCACCCAGCCCCAGTGATCCCTATTGATGTCACTGGAAGGGCTTTCTGCAGTGCTGGACCTTTTGTATATGTGGGAGTGTTTTTCAGTCATGGGAGAACTTGGATAGGAGAAGGGATGACAGTCCGGTATCTGGGGCTCTCTCCTGTGTTTTCCAGCCTAGATGGGCTGGGGACAGGGCCCTTCTCAAGTGACTCCTAATTGTGGAACCTGTAGGAGGGACTGGCTTACCCCTGACCTCTGCCTCACTGCCCTTCTGCCCACAGGAGTACATGCAGTGTGTGACGGCTGTGGATGGAGAGTGGCTGGCGGAGCTGGGCCCCATGTTCTACAGCGTGAAGCAGGCGGGCAAGTCGCGGCAGGTGAGGAGCCTCCATTTCCCCTGGAGATGCTGGTGCCCATGATTGGAGTCGCCATCATCTGATCTCTTACTTCTCCCTCCAAATATATGAGCTGGGATCGAGCCTTCCTGATGTGTCTTATTTCTCCCACCACTCTAGTGGCTGGGTCACTGAGCCTTTTTAAAAAACTTTTTGAAAAGTCCAAATATTCAGCAAAGTGGAAAAAACACTACTACTATGTCTAGCTTGAAAGGATTTACCTTAAGAATGTAGCCTCTGGGCCAGGCGTGGTGGCACACACCTGGAATCCCAGCACTTTGGGAGGTTGAGACAGGAGAACCGCGAGTTCAAAGCCAGCCTCAGCAACAGCGAGGCGCTAAGCAACTCAGTGAGACCCTGTCTCTACATAAAACACAAAATAGGGCTGGGGATGCGGCTCAGTGGTCGAGTGCCCCTGAGTTCAATCTCCAGTACCAAAAAAAAAACGTAGCCTCTGTGTCATCATTCCTAATGGAATTAGTCCTTCATGTCACCTAAGTTTCCAGTCCTTATTCTGATTTCACCATTTATCTCAGAGAACTTCTCCTGACTGAGTTGCTTGAAGTGGGATCGAAACCTTTCAATTGATTGTTAAGTGTGTTAATTCCTATTCCAGAAAGGCTCCACTCTGACTTTTAAAAAATTTTTTAGATTTTATTTATTTATTTGGTACTAGGGATTGAACCCAGGGGCACTTAACTGCTGAGCCACTTCCCAAGCCTTTTTTATTTTTTATTTTGAGATAGAGTCTCACTAAGTTGCTTAAGTTCTTGCTTAGTTGCTGAGGCTGGCCTTGGACTTGTGATCCTCCTGCCTCAGCCTCTCAAGCCCCTGGGATTACAGGTGTGCACTACCATGCCCGGCTGACTTTTTAATTTTTTTAAATGACATTTATTTACTGGATCAACTAGGTTGTGTATCGTAGACTAGTCCATGTTATGTATTTGGCCGATTGCTTCCCTGTGGTGGTGTTTAACTTGTGCCTCTATTTCGTGGTATTTTCTGTAACCTAGTCGTTAATCTGAAAGGCTAGACAGCGTCCTGGTTCGGCTGTGTCAGGAAGGGGTGCATGTTTATAATGCTGTGAAGTTCCTTTCAGATACTCTCAGGAAGCACATGAGGTCTAGTGGCCCCATGACGATGCTGAGGTTGATGTGCAGCCTGGTCTCTTCTAAATTCTCACCTGCTATCCATCTCCTCAAGGATTTGGTGTTCATTGATGACCATCACTTGCATTCATTATTTAGGGCTGCAAAATGTTCCCACTTGGCATAGTTCTTTCCATATCTGGCCAAACACATCTTCTACCTGTCTTCTCCAGCCAGGTGACAATGTCTTCCTTATTTTCCCATATTCTCTGGCATAGGTGTGAACTTGATTTTAAAAATTCAAATACTTAACTGATATGACTGAAATGCTGAGGCACGACTGGCTTAGGACCGACTTGTCTAATGTCTGTTGTGAATCAATGAAAAAAGCAGGCCTTGGCTACAGAAGAAAAGGTGGCCTTGGTGTGGGCCAGGTGGCCACACAGCCTCTGCCCTGAGAGCTGTTCCTGTGCAGCAAGCACCTGGGTTCAGACAGGGCCTGTGCCCCTGATGTCCTCAGTGGGCTCAGGCAGTCCCTCTGCCCCTTCTCCAGGAGAATCGCCGTCGGGCCAAAGAGGAAGCCTCTGCCATGGAAGAGGAAATGGCGCTGGCCGAGGAGCAGCTGCGAGCCCGGCGGCAGGAGCAGGAGAAGCGTAGCCCCCTGGGCAGTGTCAGGTGAGCTTCTGCCTTGAGACTCTGGCTGGGAGGTTGCCAGGGACTAGGTCTGGGTCATGATTTAAGAGGAGTTGACTTATATAAAGGTGAATTGGTGACAGAAGCTGCTTCCATGCTGGTTGGTCACGTGTGGAGATGCGGGAGGAATTGCTAGCTACTCTAAAGGCACAGCCATTCATTTGCAGCCCTTGGCCATTGTCATGTTGTGTTCAGGCTTTGAGGTGGTGTGGAGTAGCAGGGGAGGTCTTAGGGCTCCTCTGACAAGCTGGGACATTAGAGGAAATAGCAGCTAGGGGAGGAGAGTCTTGGGTTTGTGCCTCTGTGCTGGCACCTGATGTGCGGTCAGGTTTTCACAAGTTAGGGTCACAGTCCTCCACAGGGCTGCCCTTACTTCAGACACCAGCTGCAACCCTTTTGACCAACTTGCTACAAATTTGGGGATCTCCTTGAACTTGCTTAAGTTTAACAATTTGGTGGAATGACTCAAAACTCAGGAAAGTGCTATACAGTTTTATTATAGCAAAAGGGTACAAATCAGAATGAGCAAAGTGAGAGCTGCATAGAGGGAGGTCTGAGAGGGTCCCCAAAGTGACGATTCCTTTGTCCTCAGGGCTCAGTTACCCTCCTGGCACATCAGTGACTGTACGCACAAGGCATTGCCAACAAGGGAAACTCTTCTGAGCTTGTGTTCAGAGTTTTCATCAGAGTTCCATGACATTGGCATGAGTGATCGAACCCTTGCCCGGGTGGTTGTACTTCCTTTGCCCAGTGATCAGGCTGATAACACATGATGCAGAGTCCTGATTCTGAGGCTCAAAGTCCCAATTCTTATCACATGGTTGGTCTTTGTGGCCAGGCTAGCCCATCTTATTCAAACATCGGGTGTGGTCTGAAGGGCCCACCGTGAATAGCAGGGGAACTCTAATCCCTTGGTAATTCCTCCTAGAACCTGGGCAGAGGTGGGTCCAGCTCTTTATTACACAGCTGGAGGAGTGGTCTGCTGAAGTGGAGGGAAGCCACCACCACAGCTCACCTAGGGGGTATGATAGGAGTTATTTAAAAATGGATATCAGAATGAAGTGCTTCCTTTATTTTATTACACTCCTGATCAAAAATGGGGAGGCAAGGGTGTGAGCGTGTGCTGGGCATAAGGTGCTTTAGCCCCGGAGCTGCTTCACACTTGTTGAAGCAGCAAAGCCTTAGGCTGTGTGTCCTGCTGGGGACCCTGCTGGGGTAAGGAGCAGTGTGTCTCCTATACCCTCTTTCTGTGTCTCCAGGTCCACGAAGATCTACACTCCAGGTCGCAAAGAGCAGGGGGAGCCTATGACACCTCGCCGCACACCAGCCCGCTTTGGGCTGTGAGCTAGGGCTGTCTGAGGAGAGGGGGCAGCAGGTGTTGAGTCCTGAGCCCTCTGGTGGGAGTGCCCCAGGCTGCGGACAAAGCCTTCTCCTCTGTGGACGTCATCTGTGTACAGCAAGGCCCTGGGGCACTTCCTGCTGGGCCAGGCTCTGCCACAGAGGAAGGAGGAGCTCCCAGGTACAGGAGCCTGGCAGGAGCTGGGGCTGCAGAGCAGCTGAGGTGCTGCCAGAGCAGAGGGAGGTGGCTGGACCCATCTATCCACATAACCCGTCCCTGGACGCCTGGTATATGAGTAACTTGGCTGTGACTGTGTCTTTTTTAATCCTTGTGTAAAGCAGTACAATAGACCCAGAGGCAATTGTAATTTGATTATCATTCAGGATTTGAAAATAAATTTATTATTTGTAAGATGTGATTGCATTTTTTCCTTCACTGCTTTAAATTCTACAATAGGAAAGAGAAAGCCTTGCTGAGTCTCCTTGCCTGGCTCTTCCTGGAGCGCTAGCTTCACCTTTACGCTCACTCTCCAGGCAGGGCGTCTTAGCGGAGGGATTGGCAGGCTGGAGGCAGCTTAGGTTTGGAGACCTAAGAATGGCCTAGGGCGTCAAAGCCAAGCTCAGGGGATGCCCGGATGTTCCTAAGGTTGGTGGGCAATGCTGAGGCTGCCTCGGTGGCCAGGAGGGGACGGAGGTGAGTGGGAACCTGCTGCTGCCTGGTCAGGGATAGGCTGGCTGCTTTAAAGAGGCCTGTGCTATTGCTCAGAATGGTAGAGGTTTCTACTCTTTGCAAGTATAATGACTGCAAAGTGGTATAATTGTTGCTTATTGATTTTCATGTAAAGGTTGATCCTTATACTAGAATTGCTAGTCTTTTATTTAAACAGACTCTTACATCTGCTGAGGCGAGTTTTTCAGCATTTGGCCCTATGCACTAACCTTGGTCTTTATTTTGTGATTCCGTGGCCTTGGGCTTCTGACAGTTTTGGTTGCCAGGTGTGCTGGGGCTGAGTTGCTAATGCGACTGAGGCTCAGAAGCACCTCTGCAGGCCAGTGCTCAGGGCAAGCTCCTTGGTGCCTGGTCACTGTGCTGTTAGTTCTGATTTCCCTCTTCTTCTCTCAAGATTTGAATTTCCTTAAGTTAAAATATAAGTCAATTTTGCGTGTGAGTTTGGAAGCCCAGTTTTGCCAGCCAGCACTGGCTACCACCCCTGCTTCCGTGCTCCGTATCTCTAGTTGCCTTGATTGAGATGGCTTCAGGGCTCTGCGGAGAAGAGGGCCTCCGGTCTGGGAAGGCTTCTGATCTTGGCCCGAGGTTGGAGGGCTGGGAGCAGTGTGTCTGGCCTGTGGAGGGAAGTTGGCCGGGGATAGAACTCTAATTATAGATTAAGGCTCAGGATGCAGTGAAACAGGAAAAAGATTGGGGTTCCAGTTGGTAGTTTTATTACTAACAAGCTGTGACCTTTTTTTTTTCTTGTTACCACAGGGAAGGAATCCAGGGGCACTTAACTGGGCCACATCCTTAACCTTTTTCCTCCTTTTAAATTTTTTTTATTTTGAGACAGGTTCTCACTAAGTTGCTTAGAGCCTTGCTAAATTGCTGAGGCTGGCTGTGAACTTGTGATCCTCCAGCCTCAGCCTCCCAAGCCACTGGGATTACAGCGTATGCCATTGTGCATATGCCACTGTGTGCAACCACTCATCTAAAGTCCCTTAGATAAGAAAAATCAGGCCAGAGAAGTTAAGAAAACTATAGGTCCTATCCAACCTAATTTAAAGCAAGGAACACTTGGCAAAGGATATTTGGCATGCACAGGTGTCCCCAGATGAGTGGGGAGGTACACGTCCCCCTAGCAGCTCTGTTTTAGTGTTGGAACTGCCCAAGATTTTGCTGGACCTGTATCTCCAAGGTTTTCTTGTAATTTTAGATCCTTTCCATTCAGCCTATCCTTGAGGTTCCTTTCAGCTATACCCCTGGTTCTCACCGGTTTCCTCAGGTAAGTGATGCTGAGGACAGAGCATTGCTATGACAATGTGTGGTCTCTGAAATGGGGTCACGAGTCTAGCTTCATGCCTCAGACTTGCTGGAGGGAGGGAACCAAGAGCCGTGGTCTGGACAGTTTCTACAAGAGACGTCTGCCTGGGGCTGGAGGGCACTTCATTCTCAGTCATGTGCTAGACAAGGTAGACGGGTACTGTGGACTTCAGAGTCGTCAGTCATCAAAAGTCTGAGGCTGAGATGAGGGCTCCTGGGACTCCAAAGCTTGCTTGACAGGCTCTATTTTGCAGCAGGTTCCCAACAAGTCCTCAGCTGGGCTGCATGGAGAAGGTTCACAAGGCACGTTTATCTGTGGCAGAATGGTAGTTCAGGGAGCTTCCCCTTCTCAGGAGGGAAGGTGGAACTTCAGTGAGGAGGTGGGCTGGGGTGGCTGATGTTTGCTCTGGGTTCCCTTTGGCTCAGGAGAGAACTGTACTCCTGTAGGGAGAAGAGGATGTGCTTCTTCCAGGATTCTGTTGGCACTGTTTTTCAGATACGGAGTGGCATCCTCACCCTGGGGGCCTGCATTGCTTATTTTATTTATAATCTCTTGGCTAAGTCCTGGCTTTGTATGCATGCCTTTTTTTTTCTTTCTAATTTTTATTGTAAATTATACAAATCAATTATTTACCATCTTAACCATTTTAAGTGTACAATTCAGTAACCTTAAATGTATTCACAATGTTTTATAGCCATAGTCACTCATCCATTTCAGAAGTTTCTCTCCTTTTGAGTGTAAAAGAATAGGATTTATTCAAGTGAGAAGAAAAGAGACTGAGTTCTTGCAGTTCTTGCAGGGTGAGAGGGAACCCAATGGGGGTTGCCCAAGTCTTCTCATCTTGTAAAACTGAAGCTCTGTACTCATTAAATGCTAACTCCCGTTTTCCCCTCCCAGCCCCCGGTGACCATCATTCTCTGTGTCTCTGATTGTGACTACTCTAAGTACCCTGCAGAGGTGGAATCATACAGTATTTGTCCTTTTGTGACTGCTTCATTTCACTTGGCATAATGTCCTCAAGGTCTGTCCATGTTATAGCATATGCCAGAATTCCTTTCCTTTTTAAAGTTGAATAACATCTTCTCTTTATATCTACCATGTTTTGCTTATCCATTCATCTGTTCACAGACACCTGGGTTGCTTCCATGTTTTAGTGATTGTGGATAATGCTGCTGTGAACATGTGTGTACAAATAGCCCTTTGCAGCTCTGTTTTTAATACTTTTGGGTAAATACCCAGAAGTAGATTATTAGATCATAGGCTAATCTATTCTCAGTTTTTTCAATGTGTGTGTGTGGGGGGGCGGGGGGGTGTACTGGGAATTAAATAAGGGCCTTGATCATGCTAGGAAAGTACACTACCACTGAGCCACATCCCCAGCCCATTTTTTTTTTTAAATTAAGTTTTTAATTTGTTTTTTTTTTTAGTTATACATGACAGAAGAATATGTTTTGGCATACTATACATACTATACTATACATACAACTTCCCATTCTTCTGGTTGTATATGATGTGGAATTACATTGGTCATATATTCATATATGACCATAGAAAAGTAATGTCCAGTTCATTCTGCTATCTTTCCTAGTCCCACTCCCCCACCACTTCCCTTCATTCCCCTTTGTCTAATCCAAAGTATTCTTCCCTACTGCTCTCACATTGTGAGTTAGCATCCATATAATAGAGAGAACATTTGGCCTTTGGGTTTTTGGGATTGGCTTATTTCACTTAGCATGATATTCTTCAGTTCCATCCATTTACCAGCAAATGCCATAATTTCATTCCTTTTTATGGCTGAGTAATATTCCATAGTGTATATACACCACATTTTTTTTTATCCATTCATCTGTTGAAGGGCACCTACACTGGTTCCATAGTATAGCTATTGTGAATTGAGCTGCTGCTATTAAAATTGATGTGGCTGCATTACTATAGTATACTGATTTTAATCCTTTGGGTGGGTGTATAATGAGGAGTGGGATAGCTGGGTCAAATGGTGGTTCCATTCCAAATTTTCTGGGGAATCTCCATACTGCTATCCAGAGTAGTTGCACTGATTTGCAGTCCTACCAGCAATATATGAGTGTACCTTTTCCCCCACATCCTCACCAACATTTATTGTTACTTGACAATTCTTGACAATTGCTATTCTACCTGGAGTGAGATGAAATCTCAGTGTAGTTTTAATTTGCATTTCTCTAATTGCTAGAGATGTTGAACATTTTTTCATATATTTGTCGACTGATCATATTTCTTCTTTTGTGAAGTGCCTGTTCAGTTTCTTTGCCTATTTATCGATTGGGTTATTTGTGTTTTTGTTATTAAGTTTTTTGAGTTCTTTATATATCCTGGAGATTAATGCTGTATCTGAGGTGCAGGTGGCAGAGCTTTTCTCCCATTCTGTAGGCTCGCTCTTCACATTCTTGATTGTTTCCTTTGCAGTGAAGAAACTTTTTAGTTTGATACCATCCCATTTGTTGATTCTTGATTTTACTTCTTGTGCTTTAGGAGTCTTGTTAAGGAACTCATTTCCTAAGCTGACACGATGTAGATTCAGGCCTACTTTTTCTTCTGTTAGGTGCAGGGTCTCTGGTTTAATTCCTAGGTCCTTGATCCACTTTGAGTTTTGTGTAGGATGAGAAAGAGGGGTTTAGTTTCATTGTGTACATATGGATTTTCAGTTTTCCCAGCACCATTTATTGAAGAGGTTATCTTTTCTCTAATGTATGTTTTTGGTGCCTTTGTCTATTATGAGATAACTATTTATGTGGGCTTTTTTCTGTGTCTTCTGTACCATTGGTCTACATGTCTATTTTGGTGCCAATACCATGCCATTTTTGTTACTATGTCTTTGTAGTATAGTTTAAGGTCTGGTATTGTGATGCCTCCTGCTTCACTTTTCTTGCTAAGGATAGTTTTGGCTATTCTAGGTCTCTTATTTTTTCAAATGAATTTCATGACTGCTTTTCATATTTCTATGAAGAATGTCATTGGGATTTTAATAGGAATTGCATTAAATCTGTATGGCGCTTTGATAGTATGGCCATTTTGATGATATTAATTCTACCCATCCAATAACGTGGGATATCTTTCAGTCTTCTGAGGTCTTCTTCAATTTCTTTCTTTAGTGTTCTGTAGTTTTCATAGTAGATGTCTTTCACCTCTTTTGTTAGATTGATTCCCGAATATTTTTTTGAGGCTATTATGTATGGGATAGCTTTCCTAATTTCTCTTTCAGTTGACTCATCACTGGTGTATAAGAACGTAATTGATTTATGGTGTTAATTTTATATCCTGCTACTTTTCCAGCCCATCTTTTTTTAAAGGCAGGGTCTTGCTAAGGTTCAGGAGGCTTAAACTTATGATCTTCCAATGTCATTCTCCCCGTGACTGGAATTACAGGTGTGTGCTACCACCCCCAGCTAATATTTTTTTTGGGGGGTGGGTACTGGGGATTGAACTCAGGGGCACTCCACCACTGAGCCACATCCCCACCCCTGTTTTTTGTATTTTATTTAGAGACAGGGTCTCACTGAGATGTTTAGTGCTTCGCTTTTGCTGAGGCTGGCTTTGAACTCGATATCCTCCTGTCTCAGCCTCCTAAGCCACTGGGATTACAGGTGTGTGCCACCATGCCCAGCCTGTTTTTAGTTTTTTGAGGAACTAACCATATTTCTTTCTGTGGTGGTGGCACTATTTGATGTTCCCACCAACTGGGCACAAAGATTCCAATTTTTCAATGTTCTCACTGGAATTTGTTATTTTGGGTTTTTTTTTTTTTTTTTTTTTAGTAACCATCCTAATGGATGGTATCTTACTGTAGTTTTGGTTGCATTTCTTTAATAATTAGTGATGTGGAACATCTTTTCATGTGCTTATTGGCCATTTGAAGAAATGTCTGTTCAAGTTCTTTGCCTATTTTTGAATTGGGTTTCTTTTCTTTTTTGAGTTTTAAGAAATCTCTGTATATTCCAGGTATTAATCCCTTATTAGATATTCAATATGCAAATATTTTCTCTCATTCTGTGGATCACCTTTTAACTCTGTTAATTATGTATTTTGATGCAAAACAATTTACAACTTTGATGAAGTCCAGTTTGTTTGTTTTTTCTTTTGTTGTTTATACGTTTGTCATAGTCAAGAAATCACTGCTAAATTCAATGCCAAGAAGCTTTTGCCTTAGTTTTTTTTCCCTAGGAGTTTCATAGTTTTCAGTCTTACATTTAGGTCTTTGATCCATGTGGGGTTAATGCTAATACCAATTTTTTTGATTATTGTAGCTTTGTAGAAAGCTTTGAAATCAAGGCATGTGAATTCTTTATTCTTCTTTTTAAAGATTGTTTTGACTACTGGGGGGCCTCTTGAAGTTCCATGTAAAGTTTAGGATGGGTTTCTCTATTTCTACAAAAGATACCATTGGGATTTTGATAGAGATTGCATTGAATCTTTAGATCACTTTAAGTGGAACTGATATTTTAGTATTGTCTTCTCATGAACATGGGATGTTTTTACATTTATTTGTCTTAATTTCTTTCAGCAATGTTTTATAGTTGTCATTTTACATGTCGTTTGTCTCCTTGGTAATTCCTAAGTATTTGATTCTTTTTGATGCTATTGTAAATGGAATTATTTTTGTAATTTGGTTTTCAGATTGTATTGTCTGTGAAAAGAGATAATTTACTTCTTCTTTTCCAACTTGAATGCCTTTTATTTTTATTTTCCTGCCTAATTACTCTGTCTAGAACTTCTAGTACTAATTGTTGAACAGAAGTGGCAAAAGTAGGTATTCTTGCCTTGTTCCTGATCTTAGAGGAAAAACATTTACTCATCGCTGAGTATGATGTCTGCTGTGGGTTTTTCTGTGTGACTTTTATGTGGAGGTAGTTTACTTCTATTCCTTGTGTGTGTGTTTTAATCATGAAAAAGTATTGTTGTATTAATTTATTTCTTCTATATATATATGTTTTTAAATATTTTTTTTGTTGCTTATTTATGTATTTTTTTAATGTGGTGATGGGGATTGAACCCAGGCCCAGCCCATATTAATTTATTTTTAGTATCAGATGTTCAAACTACTTTTTTTGGAACTCACTTCTTTGGTTCTTTCTTTCTTTTAATGTTTTTAATTGTAGATGGACACAATATCTTTATCTTATTTATTTTTATGTGGTGCTGAAGATCAAACTCAGTGCCTCACATGTGCTAGGCAAGCGGCTCTACTACTGAGCCACAACTCCAGCCTTCTTTGGTTCTTTCTTTCTTTTTTTTTTTTGGTACCAGGGATTGAACTCAGGGGTACTCGACCACTGAGCCACATCCCCAGCCCTATTTTGTGTTTTATGTAGAGACAGGGTCTCACTGAGTTGCTTAGCGCCTCGCCCTTGCTGAGGCTGGCTTTGAACTTGCGATTCTCCTGTCTCAGCCTCCCAAAGTGCAGGGATTACAGACATGCGCCACCACGCCTGGTTATTTCTTAAAGAACTACAGGCAGGGGCTGGGACTGTGGCTCAGCGGTAGAGCGCTTACCTTGCATGCGTGAGGCCCTGGGTTCGATCCTCAGCACCACATACAAAGCAGTAAAATAAAGACATTGTGTCCATCTACAACTAAAAAAATATAAAAAAAAAAAAAAAAAAAAAAAAAGAACTACAGGCAGGCAGCACACAGCTTCCCAGCCTTCCTTCTGTCTATAGAGAAACTGTTTCTCTAAACCCATCCCCTTTACTCATTCAGGTCTTCTGATCAGCTGGGCTTTCACAGCTTGGTGACTGGGTGACATACCAATATTCTCTCTGTTCCCATAACATGCAACACGCCTTGCTTTGGTGTAGTCACCCCTCAAGAAGTGAGTCAACTTTGAAAAAAAAGTACAATATTCATAGAATGCAGAGATTATAATTTTGGCCAATGTATATGAAGCCTTTGGGAAAATTATAAATGTAAAATGCCTTTTTAGTAGACTAGATTGGGATTTTAATGACATTGACTTTTGTTTGAATAACTGGGCCATGACTAGGATTAGGAAGCAATTTCATCAGTACCAGACTTTTCAGTCTTAGTTTTCTCTAGAAAGTATACACTTACTCTAAACCAATTGGAGGGAAGTAGTCAAAGGAGCTTAAACAGACAACCACCATCATCAGGACACAACTACCAGAGAGGCTCATCCCTCACCTCCCACGGCATTTTTAGAACTTGCCCTTCCCATCTGGTGGGGGAATCCATGAACCAAATCACTATCAGCAGTGAATTTTCTTGGCCTTTATTTGGCCAGGGAAGGAATCAAGAATATTTAAAATTATCTTCAACCAGTGGATTTCTTCCTTCACTTTGCCGCCCCCCCAGAAATGAAGCTCTTTCATTTCTTTCTCTTCCTTTACCTTAGTAGCTATTTGTCTGCATTACATACAGACTAGAAATATAAATTCTACACACGTACTCAGTTTTAACAAAATCCACACTAAAATACTTTAGCTGTCCTTGGAGTTTGTGATAATGGAATTTTACTTGTATTGAGGTGGCTGGGGAGGAAAGTACAATTGTTAAAAGGAAGAATGTAATATGGTGGCCAGGGAGGAAGCAGATGGCTTGCTCTTGTTCCCTCACTTGGAAAATTCATCACTTCTTTTTCTTACTTTCTTTTGGGTCTCAGGATTACTTTCTTTTTTGGAAAAAAGCTTTTAGTTTTTTTTTTCTATTTAAAATTCCAAACAGAGAAACTAAAAATAAGAGCTAATCCAGCTTTTGTTGGTTTAAGGATTAATCCAGGCAATCTGGAAGCTCACTTTGGGAAAGGTAGCTCCCCTACATAAGTGAAAGAGACCAGGTCTTCTTTAGGATCCAGAGAAAATAGGGATGAGCGTGTTGCTAGGACTCATGGGGCGAAGATGTCTGCAAGACACCAAGCACTCACCGAGGCTGCTGTGCTCATGTCTTTATTTCAGAATTTGGACCTGGGGGTGGAAGTATGGTTCCTAGGCTTACTCCACTACAAGGAAATGTACAAAACTCAACAATATGTTAGCATCTTGCAAAATAGGCTGGGGACTTGACATATTCCCATAAGAGTTGATCCAGGCCAGGAGAGAGGGATGGGAACTCACTGTCCTCTGCAAACGTGTGTGGAAATCATGCTCAGGGCAAGGTGCTGATTTTAGCAATATGAGGAACCTGAGGGAACAGGGAGGAAATGGACAGTTTGATTTGAGAAGAAATGAATGAGGTGATTCCTCAAGGGCTGACAGCTCTGTTGCCAGTGCCTTCTTCCCCTCACATGGAGTTTTGAGACGACAGGACCCAGGCTGAGTGGGAACCTTAGACGCTCTTGTGGGATTTTCCAGTCACATGATTGAAGGGAGACACCTATTCTCCCTTTCCCCACACTCCGCCAGAGGAGCCCAGTCAGGGGAGGGGAGAGGGAGAGTCTAATATATGAGGTACTTGGATATCATCAAACTTCTTAGGTCAGAATGGATCTTAATTTGCCTCTTCCATCATCAGATGTGGAGACGGTTATCACCGGTTCAGGGTAACTAAGCAAATGAACCGAGGTCATGAGTAACCTGTCTTCTTCTCCCTAGGTGAATTCCCCATCTGATGATCTTTGAAAAAATAACATCACACTAGCTGGGCGCAGTGGTACACACCTGTAATCCCAGCACTCAGGGAGGCTGAGACAGGAGAATTGAGAGTTCAAAGCCAGCCTCAGCAACAGCGAGGCACTAAACAACTCAGTGAGACCCTGTCTCTACATAAAACACGAAATAGGGATGGGAATGTGGCTCAGTGGTCGAGTGCCCCTGAGTTCAATCCCCAGTACCAAAAAAAAAAAAAAGGTACACTATTGTTGTTCTGGCACACGGGACTAAGAAAGAAGACCTAATAGTAGCAAAAGACAAATGGCAGGCGTACCTGGGCAGTGAGGCATCCCAATGATCTTGGCAATGTCCATTTTCGGGCCCATTAGGCCACACATTTTCCCTCGCTGTGTGGGTTCCAGTTTGCTTGGGCCCAGGGCTTTGGTGCACATCTTTGTGTTCCCGGCCATCATCTTCTCCTCTATCTCGTTCTTCAGCTTCTTGTTTTCCTGCTGTAGGTGGACCATCACATTGTGGAGGTGGCTGTGAAAAGGAGAGGGAGGGCCCGAGGGTGTTTGGTGTGTGTGATTTGCTTGGTTCCTTGCTGGGAAGAACCGATAAGGGTGTCACAGGAAAGAAGGCATGAAGGCTCAGTGCCTTTCAGAGCTGGCTTCTTCACATACACACTGGAAATGGAGGCCTGTGTCCCTTGGAAGAAGCCCAGGCCCGGGGTTGGGGAGGACCCAGAACTAGGACTTCTGACTCACTCTCTTAGCTGTGGGCCCATTGGCTTTTCTGTTCAGTGGGGAAAATCAAGTCTGACCTGCCTGCAGGGGTTTATGGAAAGATCCAGTTGGACAAATGATAGAAATTTGAAGAGCCACAAGGCTCTTTTGAACAATTATGATCACATGTCCTTGGGTTCTCATGACTGCCTGGGGAACACTCACCCAGTACAATGCCAAAGCCCCAGTTTTCTCGGCCTCCCTTTGCTGAAGAGCAGGGAGCACAGGGAATCCCGACCCTGTTGAGAATTTGGACAAATTCCTTATTCCCATTTCACAGATGAGGAAGTGGAGGCTGTGATGTAGGGGAAGGGAAAATAATTTAGCCTATTTCTCATGGATCAATAAATGGCAGCTATTATCAGTAGTTGTATTTCTTCAAATTAGTGTTGAGAACAGTGGATCACAGTGGGTTCTGAAACAGGATTTCTGGAGTTGGAATTCTGGTTTTGCCGCTTGCTAGCAGAGGCAAGGAACAGAGCCTTTCAGTTTCTCTCTTTGCTCAGCTATAAATGGCGTCAATACCCACAGTCAGTCCCTGACTTGTGATGGTTTGACTTACAGTTTTCTTTTCTTCCTTCACAATGGTGTGAAAACAATACATACGCTAGAAACCCTGCTTAGAATTTTGCGTTTGGATCTTTTTCTGGGCTGGTGATATGCAATATGGTCCTTCCCTCAGTTGTGGCCCAGGCAGCGAGTTGCAGCTCCCAGGCAGCCATGTGATCATGAGGGGAGGTAAATGCTGCTCTGCAGGGTAAGGTGCTGTTGTGTCTGGTATTTTGGGGGCATTGAATGCATTTTTGACTTATTAATATTTTCAACTTCTAATGGGTTTATTCAGATATAACTCCATCTCAAGTTAAGGAGCAGCTGCATGCTGAATTCATGAGGTGGTGGGAAGAGTAACATGCAGCACTTAGAACAGTGCACCGAACTTGCAGAATAAAAAATATTAGTTGAGCTATTATTAAAAGATGGTGTTTTCAAATAGGATCAGGCAAACCCAAAAACAACTCCTTTGTGAAACAGGACTTTTGCAACTTGACACTATCTAAGAAAAGCTTGAAGTTATTTGCTGTTTTTCAGATTCTGACAACTTTTATAAAATCCCTCTAGAAATGTTTTTGTCCAATAAAGAATGTCATGGTCCTTTCTAGAGGAAATCAATTAGTGAATCCTCAGCCTCGTCTCTGGGCCTGTGTTCTACCCTCTTGCTCTCCACACACCTTAAGCCCCTTCCTCTTCCTGTTGCCCCTCACGCCCCCGGGCTGGAGGAGGGGTCCTGGCACTGCCCTTGTCCCCTGGCTTGCTGTCACTCTCTGGTGCCCTGTGGCCGGCATCCCTGATGCCTTCAACATTCCACACAGCCCGTCCAAGTTCTGACCTCTTGGGTCCTTGAACTCTGTGGTCTTGTCCTTCCCGTCAGCTCAACCCTCTCCCCTCACACCCAAAATCAAAGCCTAGGACTGAGCTTTGTGACTTGAAGACATGAATGGTTCCAGGCATGCTGTGGCACCAATACCTTCCATCTTGGAGTAGGGTTTGTGGTCAACTTTGTGCAAAGCAGGCTCATCCTGGGCCCTCCCTGCATGCCCCACAGAAGCGCAGGGAACAGTGGCTAGGGCTCATCATCACCCATCACTTTACCACCTTCCAAATCTCGGTTTTAGACAGCTACCCCTTCACCTCTCGCTGGGACTTCCTATACTGCTCCCACAACTCACTCTCAGTTTGACCCGAAGGTGAAGCATGACCACGGGGAAGGTGGAGCCCCAGGTACAAGGAACCTAGGTCCTGGGTGGCCAGGAGGAAGAGAGGATCCCCCAACCGGGGCTGTTCACCTCGGACCATCCCAGGAAGACCTGTTCTTTCTGGACTCCTTACAGCAGCTTGGCCCCCCTAACGAGGGCAGCCGCCTTTCAGTTCCCCTTCCTTCTCAGCATGCTCAACCTTGGAGAGTCACAGCGGTGAGAGAGCAAGGAGCGCAAGGCCTACTGAACCTCTTTCTATGGCTGGTGAGAGGAGGAAGGCCAGTGAGGCCCAGTGACTGCCCAGTGTCACAGAGATGCAGGTTCCAGACTTAAGGGGCCTTCCAAAGTACCAGGCCTTTCCTGGGGACGGATCCACATAAAATGGTAAGGCCAGCCCTTCTCATAAGGTCCCAGGGAGCAGCCAGGGTGGTGTGGGATGGCTTACTCCTTTTCACCAGTCAGCTTGGCGATGTATTTGACCTGCTCACGGAGCTTGTTTCCTAGTTTCTCGTTGGCGATCCTGTAATAAAATCCACAATGGGAAAGAGTGGCTGGTTCCCCAGCCTCCTGTGAGCAAGGGCACAGGCTGGCTGGATAGGGCACTGGGTTTTCTCAGCAAGGCTTCTACTGGATCCCAGACCCCCATGCATCATTCTGTCCCCAGAGCTAGTCTTCCTAGCACCTGGCAACTAAGAAGACTCTCTGTACTTGAGTGCTGTGCAGACTCACTACGATTCCCAGGGGGTGGTCAAAGGAATGAGGGATCCAGGTGAAGCCAGATACCAAGTTGGGAAGAGAAAACTTGAGTCCCAGCAAAGCATCCCTTCAATCTTGACTCTGCCCTATTCCTAAGTCAACAGGACTTTCCTAGCTGTCTTTAAGAGCTGGGCCCCTCCATCTTATTCCCAACCCTTGGGTGTGGGCTGAGACTGGATCCGTTTCCTGTGACAGTGGGGGGTGTGACTGAGTATTGGCACACGTATGCTTGCTCAGCTCAGCCTTGGCCCTGGGACCTGCCTCCCTTTTTTCTTTCTTACTTACTTCTGCTCTTTGGCCCACTGTTCCATGTTGCACATAATCTGATCATTCTCTCGGTGGAGCCTACATGTGTCTTTGGGCACAGACCGCTGGGACAGGCAGCAAGGCTTCCATACAAGAGAAAATGAGACAGTAAGGGGATGGGATCAGGACCCACTTCCTTTTCCCTAAGCCAGGTCTCTTTTCTCTTCCTGGGAGAAGAAACATCAACTCTGCTGTCTAACCCGAGACCAGAGTTGCCACACCAGGACATTCACCTCCAGCTGCATTCGACACAAAGGTGACATCTCTGAGGAGGCACCATTTATGGTGCTCAGTTATAGCAGAGACAATAGATCTATAAACTTACAATAATGGTTTTCAGGCCAAACACATTGAAGTGACCTGTTCTAACAAAGCAGTATATTTTAACACATGGGGGGAAATATCTGGAAGAAGAGATGGCTTCTTTCTAATTTTAACCAAGGCTTTGTAGCCATCTCAGGATGTCTTGAGGTCTCTTGCCATGGACTGCCCTGCTCAGGGAGTTGGGCTGCTAGGCTGTCTAGGATGTACTCCAGAAGGGGACTGCCCAGGGGGTCAGGGGTGTCTCATGTACCTGAGTCTGGACTGGGGCCTTTGTTCTGGTCCATAGGTCCTTAGCAATGAAGCCATAAACATAGGTGGGCTGAGACAGCTATGGTGGCCCTGGAGGACCCAGCCCCTGCTGCATGCTGAATGGAGGTATGTGGGGTTCTTTTTTCCCAGCACCCCCACCTCACCAAGGGCTGCCTGGCTGGGAGGGACTGAGAGGAAGCGGCAGAGGCCAAGGAGTGCCCACCTCCTTATCATCTGCCAAGAGGTTCTCTTTCAGCGTGGCCATTTCCTCCTGGAACTCCCTGAGCTGCATCTCTTTAGCCGCCAGCATCTTGAGGTCATTCTGGTGCTGTTTCTGCCACTGCAGCACCTGGTTGCTCATCTCCTCTAGCTTCTTGTCGAAGGCATGCACCTACTCAGGAATGCAAAGTGAGGAGGGGGACCCCAGAGGACCCAAGGACCGGTAGAGGTTGCCTTTCCAGCCTTCAAAGACTTGTTGGGGCATTTTATTTCCAGTGGCCAGCAGAGGGCACCCCTGCTCTGATCTTTGCTGCCTCTGCCTAAAGTTCCAGGAGCCAAGAAAGTAGAGGGAACCCATTAGCCAAAGGGCATGCTTAATGCTAAACAATTCTGGATGCGAACTGTGACCTTGTGGACTCCTAACAGGACGCAGCTCGAGCGCCAGGCTTCTCCTCACCTCTAGCTCGCTCTGCTGGTGGAAGCCCTGCAGTTTTTTTAATTCCACATTGAGCTTTTTCATCCTGTCCTCATAAGCAACGATTTCATCCTCCAGGTGAGCTTTCTTGTCTTGGGCCTGTAACAAGCTTCGCTGCAGGTTCTTTGTCTCTGAGGTCACTTCATTGAGCTTCCGGTAAAGACAAAGGGATGAGAGTGGCCATCAGGACCCTTTGGCCCTCTCTGCTGAGTCCTGAATGGAAAAGGGTTCCAGTCCCTCCCTGTCCTCTGCCCAGGGTGGTGCCAATGGTTAGCTTGCCTGGTGTTCCAGAGAAGGGTGGGAAGTGACAGTGGTTGGTGTCCTGCAGCCCTCCTCTCAGCCTTCCGCCCCCCACCAACTCCAATTTCTTCTCTTTCCAATCTTTTCACTTGATCTGCAGCCATGATCAGCACAGGGCTGGACACAAATTTCCCTGACAATCCCAGCTTTGGGAAAACTTTGCCCCAAGTCATTCCTGAGCAGGAAGACTTGTTTAACTTAGCCTCCATCTTTTCCTCTCCCCTCAAAATAAAAGCCTTATGGAGAGGCAACAGTCCTTCTCTGGACAGAGCGCCTAACCAGGCAAGGCTTTGAGAGGCCCTGAGGAGAGCCGGTTGTGCAGGAAACTGGCTCCTGCGTCCCTCATGGTGCCCTGACAGTTTTGTTTGTCTGAAAACCTCCCTGCAGATGAGAAGGTGTCGCCTCACCTTCTCCAGGGCTTGCGTCAGGTCATCCTGGCAGGTGGTTGACTTCCGGCATAAGTTGTCGTAGATTTCTTTAGCCACCATGGTCTGCATGCAGTGTTTCTCCTTCTGCACAGCCTTGTCCAGCTGGGCTTGCAGATTGGCGATGGCGTCCTTGTGCTGGCCTATCTATAGGGAGTGAGAACACCACTGTCAGGACCAGCTCCTGGCCCTAGCGGTGCCTTCTCTGACCATAGGAAACGGACAGGGGCTGGGCTCTTCTCTCTGCAGTAACCTGCAGAGCAGTCTGTGTTAAGATTCAAAGGCAGAGGTGTCCTTCCAGGCTCTTCTGCACCTCTCCACCCACGTTTCCTCCTTTGAGTTAGTTTGTCTCCCCAATATAAGGAGTATTGGAAGTACCAAGGTGTGACAGGCCAAACATGCAAAGCTCCCTTCCCTAGACTCTGCACCCTTTTTTTTTGGGGGGGGGGGTTCTGGGGATTGAACTCAGGGGTACTTGACCACTGAGCCACATCCCCACTAAATTGCTTAGTGCCTCGCTGTTGCTGAGGCTGGCTTTGAACTCGTGATTCTCCTGTCTTAGCCTCCCTAAGTGCTGGGATTATAGGCCACCGTGCCCGGCGTCTGCAGCCTTTGAAAAAGACCTAGAATCCAATTCCAGGTTAGTAGACATGATACAATATTTATTTATTTTTTTAACCTCACTTAGTTCAATTCACTAGACTTGATATGCCATGTAAGCAGGACCACGAGTGTGCTTTGTTAGTTTTTCTCTATTGCTGTGACTCAGCATGGCATGTAATAGGTGCACAGGAAATGGATTTTTTTTTTAACTGATGAAATATTGCATTGTTTATAGGGATACAAATATTGTTTGAAGTGAGGGATCAATTGGACACAAAGTTCTGGCATAAGTACCTTTAAAAACAACTTTATGTCTTAATTTTGTAATGAGCACTTGTAGTATGGTAAAAAGAGAGCTGAGAGATGAGGTCTGATGTTTTGGGTTGAGGTCCAGGTTCTGACATTATGACTCTGACCTCACTTTCTGCTTCCACAAATTGGGATAATTTCAATTGTTTTATATAGTTTTCCTGATGACTAAATGAGAAGGTATATATTAAAAGCATTTTTAAAGGTATAGATTGCTATATGATGGTGAGTTATTATCAGGCACAAGGGGAGCCATCTCATATATATATATATATATATATTTTTTTTTTTTAAATAGATGGACACAATGTCTTTATTTTATTGCTCTGTATGTGGTGCTGAGGATCGAACCCAGCGCATGCGAGGCAAGCGCTCTACCACTGAGCCACAATCCCAGCCCTCATATATATTTTAAGTCCAAGATAGAGCTGTTTCTAAGTCAGGAAGCAGGAGGGAAATCTCAAAAAATTTTTTTGATACCAGGGATTGAACCCAGGGGCACTTAACCACTGAGTCACATCCCCAGGCCCCCCCCTCCCGCCCCCCCGCCGCCTTTTATATTTTAGAGACAGTGTTTTACTAAAATTAGTTGCTTAGGGCCTCACTAAGTTGCTGAGGCTGGGCTTTGAATTTGCAATCCTCCTGCCTCAGCCTCCTGAGCTGCTGGGATAAAAGTTTTTCAGATGGAATTTTGAGCACCATCAACCCTAGGAATCAGTGAGATGAAGAGCATCTCATTGGACTTTTACTCTATATTTTACATGTCCTGGTGATGAAATGATGAAACTGTTGCTAAAGATGAAATAAGTTGGTTTTCTGGAAACTGAAGTGCATTTCTTTCTCGGGGGTTTCTGAAAAATGTGGAGTTAGCTGGGTCTCCCCAGTAACCTGGAGAAGTCATTAGGGAAATACAGTTCAGCATGTTTGATAAGTGGTGGCTGAACTGAGAAATGTCACGACAGAGGTGAGATAGCAAAAAGAAGGGTGGTAAAAAAAAATCATTATGATGTTAGAAACTAAAAAGGGAGCTTTGCTAACAGAGATTTAGCTTAGAAAAAGATGCTAAAAACAGATGAATTACAGAATCAACGAGTTCTAAATGAAAGTTCTAATATAAGACCTACACACTCTCTGCCAAAGGCCGGCTATACATAGGTATGAATGGCTTTTTGCGTGCATTACACTAAGTCATCCTCGAATCCTTTCTTTTTTTCTCACAGTTATTCCATCAGCAAGTCTGGTCAATCTTGCCACTAAGTTCTTCACTGACTAGCCTGGACAGGAATAGCTTCCTAACCAGCCTCCTTTCTTCCAGACCAACTCCTTCCCAATCCACTTCTACACATTAGAGTTATATTTTGAAAACTGAAATCAGATCAAATCATCTCTCTTGTTCCTTTGAGGACATCTTATCAGATTGAGACCTATATAAGCATGAAACCCCAAATTTCTTAACAAAAGCCATAATGTCTGCCCCTGCCTAATTTTTTAATCTCATCACATACCAATGTCTCCCTTGATCAATACACTTTAGTAATACTGGCCTTATTTCACTAAGAGTGTCCCAAGTGTGTATGAAAAGTGATACATGAAGCCGGGGGCAGTGGCACACGCCTGTAATCCCAGCACTTTGGGAGGCTGAGACAGGAGAATCGCGAGTTCAAAGCCAGCCTCAGCAACGGCAAGGTGCTAAGCAACTCAGTGAGACCCTGTCTCTACATAAAACACAAAATAGGGCTGGGGAGGTGTGGTCAAGTGCCCCTGAGTTCAATCCTTGATACAAAAAAAAAAAAGTGATGCATGATACATGTTCAGGATTTATACTAGAAATGCAAGGAAGGGCCCAAATTAGGATCAGTTAATTAATTTTATTCACCACATTACTGCTTTGAAAAGAAAGATATGATCATCTTGATGGTTTTAAAGAAACTACTGGAGAAAATTCAACATCTACTGATAAAGCTTTTAGTAACTAAAGAATCAAAGAAACTTGATAAAGGGTAAAAATAAGAAACCTATAAGGGACATTATACTAAAACAGATGCATTCCATTGAAGTTAAGAACAGGAAGAAATGCTTGCTAACACTGCTGCTGTTGAACATCACACAGAGGTACTGTCCAGTGTAAGAAGGCAAGAAAAATATACATATCACAAAGAAATATTTATAAAATTGTTGTTCGCAACTTATATCATTATCTATTTAGGGAAATCTAAAGAAATCAACTGAAAAACTATTACAAATTATAAGTGAACTCAGTAAGATGTCCACATTCAGAATCAATACATAAAAGTGAAAGGAAAAAAAAAAAAAAGAAGCATATTTGGGCAAGAACTCAATCATATTTTGCAAAATGGATCCATTTGTAGAAGAAGCTGGTGATTGTTCTCTTTGGATTCCTTCTGAGATAAAAATGAATGATCACCAGTTCTGTCTACACTTGGCCTATGTCAAAAAAAATTTTTTTAATGATATCTTTATTATGTGGTGCTGAGACTCGAACCCAGTGCCTCGTGTGTGCTATGGCAAGCTCTTTAACACTGAACCACAACCCAGCCCCCATGTCAAATTTACTTCTTATTTGTGTAGGCCTTTTGAACAGATTACTACTGTCTCCAGTAGTAATTAATAAAATTATTAATTTTTGGATTAATAATTTGGCCCACGATTTTCACTCAGAAACTATCATGCCTTCCTTCTGTTATACTCTAAGCTGGACTTTGACTTGGTATTATGGACTTCTGGAAAAAGCCATTTATAACTATACCTAAGGAAAAAAAGATTTAACTCCTCTTCATCAGATATCTAATCAGGAATGCTTGTGCAACTGCTAATTTCTGGCAAAGCTGGGTCTCCCCCCAAAATAAATAAAAAATAGAGAATCATAGTTTTAGAACTGCTTATGGCATTAAGTATAAATAGGTCATTCCAGTTTTTTTTTAAATTTTTTTTAGTTGTAGATGGACATAATATCTTTATTTATTAATTTTTATGTGGTGCTGGGGCTCGAACCCAGTGTTTCACGCATGCGAGGCAAGCGCTCTACCACTGAGCCACAATCCCAGCCCCTCATTCTAGTTTTTGATAGAATGAAATCCAAAATTTTTATTGTGTCACATAGAAAATTAGTGACAGTACTATAATTGACGTAGATCCTGAGACAAGAATTTGAAAGCAGACAATTTGAGAGGCAATACCACCCGTAGAGAAATGGGTAGGTGATAAAAGCAAAAAAAAAAAAAAATAAGAATGGAAACTAATATAGTGTACATTAGTTAACAGGTTTTTGTTGTGCCGATTGGGGCTAGATTTCAGGGGAAATGTTGAGGCTGGGACACGACTGTATGTACATCCACGTGACTCCTGTCATGTGGATATCAGAGGATAGTTTTCCCATATTGAAATAAGTTCACTTCTGGTCACATTGAAATTTTTCAATTTTATTTAGATGATGTGTAGGCAGACTATTTGAATACAAATCCAAAGATATGTTTGTAATTCAGAGAAATAAATGTTGATTGTATTAAATTCTCATACCAAAAAAATGTGAATGAGCTTTCCTCTTAACAGTAATAAGTTATATGATGTAGTGGAAAAATACACTAAATAAATTGAAAGGATTCCATGATATATTGCCTTGATTTCAGATGGGGAATTTTAATATCAATATATGGGATATTGATTAAAGGAAGTGCATTTTAGAAAGCAAAACTAATCCTATTTCTAATGGCTGTTTCAATTGATTCAATAAGCCTACCCTGTATGGGGTGTGCTTTTAGAAAAGTTGGACATGCTTACACATCAGAAAAGAAAAATCTTCCTGTTAAAGGAATTCTGAAATGAGTGCTTTGGCTTCCAAGTTTACATGGAAATCTTTTGGCCAATGTGAAAACAGACCCATGTAGAATATGTAGGCGGCATCCCTCATGTTCAAAGATGTAGGTGGCTTGTGGTTATAGTAACACTCAGATGTACAACTTGTCCATCATCCCAGAAAGGCAGAAACTTCTGTTGGACAGTGCTATTCTTAGAATAGTCATACAATTTTAAGTTTTTTCAAAGATTATGAAGGAGTAAGACCTGCTCGATTCTTCATTTGCAACCCAAGGGACCATCTCCCAAGATGCTACATATTTTTTCTTGCTCACAAAGACGGCATGTACTGAGTTGGGAATGATGATGGAGAGGGCAGGTGCTACGGCCGGGTGGCCCAGGTGCAAACTCAGGCTCGGCCCACCACTCCCTGCTTGTGATTTTGAGCTTCAGCCTTTCTGTCATTTGGAAACGGGGAGCACAGTGATGTGTACCTTGCTGAGAGTAAAGCAGATGGAAGGTATGTGCAGAGCTTAGGCAGACATTAAATCAATGATGACTGAACCCAAGCACAGTGCCTGGCATGTCAGAAGCCACTTGTGTTGTTCCCTTATTTTTACTCATGCAATGAAAAATCTGCAGTGGAATGTCTCCGCTCGCACCTCCTGTTTTTGCCTTGCCACAATTTTGGAAGTGTTCCCTAGCAAATCGCCCTAAACGACTTAACTCACCCAACTCTGGTTTAAAAATGCAGTATTGGAAGACTTGATGCTACAACCCAGCTAGTTTAGGGGCTCCACTGAGTAGGAAATAAAACCTTCCACAGAGGAACAAACATCTCTTGGCCTCACAAACCAGGTCCTGAAGGGTTAACCCACTTGGGGCTGCAGGTGCCACAGGATGCACGGTTGGCTGAGCCTGCTCGTGGCCTTGCTGTGGCAATGGAGAGACAGGTACAGATTTCAAGGCAAGGGCCACAGGGTTCAAGTTCCTCACCCCTTTGGAGGGGGGTTCACATCTACTTACCTCTAAGTTTAGCTCTTCGATGAGCTGCTGGGAGGCGTTGTATTTGCTGAGAGAACATTCCAGCTGGGCAGCACAGTGCTTCAGCTGTTCTTGGAGATTTCCTTTTTCCTCCTCCTGCTTCCTCAAGTTATCTTTCAACTGCTCACCCATTAAAGAGCAAAGCCCCAGAAAGACACGTTAATCACTATCGAAGCTCCCTCCTCCTTCCCTCCCCAGTGTGTTCTTCTCGGCCCTGTGGCGTCCCCAGCCTCCTGGCTCTCCTACTCGCTGGCTTTCCCACTCTCCCTTCTTGGTCTCCCAAGCTCTGAGCATCCATGGCCTCTGCATTCCTCCTGGCCCAGCACAGTCCATGTCCATCTCTGGACTCATGACCCAACCCTGCCCACATTTTCCTCACCATCTTTTCCTTCTTTTTATCTTCCTGTAGCAGAGCCTCAAGTTCATCCTCCAACAACTTCTCCTTTTCTTTGCTCTTTTTCAGCTGCTCCCGTTTGTCCTTCAGTGACTTTGTTAGCTCTGGAATCTCCTCTTCGAGCTTGTTTTTGGCACCTAATAGGTCCCTGTTCTGAGAACATAGAGACGGGGCTGGAAGACAGACTGGCACTGGATCATATTTGGGAAAAGACATGCAGACAGTTGCACCCAGGGAAAGGCTGAAGCAAGTATGAGCACCGTCCCTTAGTTTGATCATATATATAACAAAAAAGTCTGCGTCGATGCTCTGTAACATTTCCTCTTTGTTTAATTAGATAGACCTATTAATTTTGTTTATAGATCCAATTCCCACAGTGCCAGCTTTCTCTCCCACTTACTCGCTAAATCTTTTCACATAAAAACCTCTTTGAATAAAGTTTTAAACAATTTTAGAAAAGCGCAAAAAGAATAATTCAGAGATCAAAGACTTTAAATTGCCTGACAAAGATAGCTTTTGAATCCTAGTAAGAACAACATTATTCTTTGATTATTTTTGAGCCTAACCCTTGAAAACACTTATAACGGGTGATGGGAACTGGTGACTGGTGGAGCATTCTAACACCAATTCTGGACAATGAGTTTGCATGGGTTGATGGTAACATCTTCCTAAATAAGGACCAATATATGCTGGAGCTGGCTGCCTGCTTGCCCTGCATACCTGGTACTGAACAAGTTTGATCTGGTCCTGCATGTCATTTATTTTCTGGTCCTGCTCTTCTGCTGTCTTCTGAAACTGTTTCTTTTCCTTGTCTGAGTTTTCCAGCTTCCCCAGGATATCAGAGAGTTCTGAGGTCAGGTCGTCTATCTGTTTCCTAAAACAAAGGGACAACAGGAGGAGGGACTTCAGTGCCTGTGTTGTTGGACTGTAGAGCTGGCCCCATTGGGAGTCTCTGATGTCCCACCCTGGTGGCTGCCGACAGTGGTTGGCTCACAGGGACAGGGTTCTCTGGAGGTGAGCGGAAGGTACCTGTTGCTTGTCAGCTCCTCTCCAGCTGCCACGGATTCCGTCTGCAGCCTCTGAACCTCTCTCTGTAGATCCTGGATGGTGTCTGCTTTCTGCTGGTCCAGGTAAATGCAGTCCTGCAGCTTCCTCTGGGTATCCTCCAGAGTGCTCCCCGTCTGCATGGCCTCTTCCTTGTACTGGGCTGCTTGCTGAGCTGCAGAAGCCAGGAGACAAGCTGGGGGCATGTCCACAGGAGGAGGAGTGTGTGTACCAAGATCGGACTCTCAAATAAGACTGGCTAGGAAGTCTGTTCCTTCATTCTGTGACCTACTTCAATTCCCAATCTGTCCTCCATTCTTTCCATTGCATTATCCGTCCTAAAGAGCTCTGTTCAATGATCTGTCTTCAACTACCCTCTACCCATGGGCTCTTCTGGACTAAAATGAAATAAATTGGTAGAAATGGCTCAGTACCTCCTGTGTGACTCATCTTATTCTAAGGGACAAATCCCCACCTGTGTGGAGTTTAGTCTGGTGAGGGAGGTATAGCCAGCACACCTGTCATAGTGAACAGTGAAGTATTAGTTCTTTATTTTTGGTGCTGGGGATTGAACCTAGGTCCTTGTGCATGCGCCAGCATGCACTCTGCCCTTGAGCTACACGTCCAGCTAGAGAACACAGGTATGGTAAGCTCACACTGGGAACTCAGGAAGAGGGATCCATGTGGGCTAGGACGTTTGTAGATGGACTTGTGGAGGGACAGAAGTTGACTGGGCCTTAGAGGAGGAGGAGAGGGGAGTTCCAGGGGCAGGATTGTTGGAGAGAATGCACTGGAGATGGCGGAGGCACGTCTGGGGAGACTAGGGAGGACAGTTTGATTGGAAAGGAAAAAGGGAAAATGGGGTGATGGAGTTGAGCAAGGGGTGGGCTAGAGGGGGCTTTAGAGGACCCTGAGAGAAATGTTTAAACTTGATCCAGTGAGCAGGGACCACAGGGGAAAGATGGGAATGCATTAGAGGAGGAGCTTCCAGCAATCTCCCTTTGCCACACAGCCCCACTCCACAGGGCAGGCACCCAGCGCTTACTTGGGAGAAGCATCCAAGTAGGTTCTCACTGTGGACCTTTATGCTAAATATATCCCTTCATTCTGAACATTGTTCTCTCAGTCCCTCTTCTCAGTTTCCTAACCTGGGATCCTGGAAGAAGGATGGCCTCACTACCGAAATAAAGACACGCCTTGAAAGGAGGGAGGAAGATTTTAAAAAGCATTGGAAAGGGCTGAGGATGTAGCTTCAGTGGTAGAGTGATCACCTGGCACGTGCGAGGCCCTGGGTTCCATCCCAGCACTGGATGAAAAACAGGTGTTGGAGAGAGAAGTTGTTCTGGAAAATGCCCAGTGAGAGGAGGAGGTGGGTTGCCCAGGGGAAGTTGTTCTCCAAACACAAGACTCACCACCACTGCAGGGCAAGTGTAGGGGCTCTAAGTTTTGGATTCATCATCACAAAGAATGCATAAAGAGGAAGTGGAGAAAGGGGGAGCATGGGCTGTGTTGTTAGAGCAGGGGAAAAGACAAAACAATGGTGAGATCTGTGGAAGAACAAGAGCAAAAGCCCCGAGAAATGCAGGGTAAGGTGCAGGCAGCTAACAGCCTCTGGAAATAGAGTTTAAAGGAGGGTGGGGAAGCAAGCCAGCTTTGGATCTTCTGTTGAAATTGAAAATGAAGTCACATGACATAACATTGACCATTTTAAAGCGTATGATTCAGTGGGTTTTGGTATACTCACAAAGCTGCGTAACCATCACCAATATCTAATTCCAGAACATTTCATCACCTCCAAAGTAACCCTGTACCCAAGGCAAGAAGTTATTGGTGACCTGAGAAAGCAGTCCCCTCAGAGGGCCACTGACCCCAGTGCGAGCTGTGCAGAAGAGAGCGTGTTTGGAGGCAAAAAGAAGAGAGGGTGTTGCAACCCAGGGTGACAGGGTGGCTGTGGGGTGAGGGGCAGGGTCTTCACCTGAGATGGGTGAGAGAGTGGTGCGAGTGTGAGTTCAGCAGCTGCTTTTCCAAGCTGTGGTGGCTTCCGAGAGGAGATGAGCTTGCGGGTGAGTGAGGAGTTCAAGGGGACCGGGAGATGCAGGGGGCGGCGCCAGCCCCTGGGGTGGAGGTGTGGTGGGGCAGTACCTGTTGGGGCCTCACCTGCCAGCCTGTGCTGCTGTTTGGTGTCCTCAAGAGTGTCGCTCAGCTTCTCAATCTCAGCCTGCAGGGCCCCATACTCGATCCTGGCTTTCTCCTTGAAGGTCATTTCGAGTTCTCTCATCAGGCAATGCTGCTCCTCCATCTCCACCTCCTTCTTCAGAAGGCTGTTCTGCACCTGCGTCAGCTTCTTCTCCAGCTCATTCAGCATTTCATCCTTTTCTTGGAGTAACTGAGGACAGCAAAGTGGGATGCTGAGAAAGGCAGGATCAGCAGCAGGTGAAGTCAGCCAGAGACGCTGCTAAGCCCTCATCTCCAGCCTACATCTTGCAAGATCCTCCCCTTTGTCTTTCCAGCCACCACTGCTGGTCCCCTCAGGCTCCCAATGCAGTTAGATGATCTTCTGCTTCTGCTCAAAACCCTCCCCTGCCTTCCATCTTACTTAGAAAAAGGCCCAAGTCCTTACAACAGCCTCCTGGGATGTGGATGATCTGCTCCTGCCTTGCCTATGTGTCTGGCCTCACCTCCTGCCACCCTACCCCTCGCTGCTTCAGGGACCTCCTGAAGTGCTCCAAGCAGACCACCGTGGGGCCTTTGGACTTTGCTATGACTTCTGCCTGGAATATTCTTCCTCAAGACCTAGCCTGGGTGGCTTCCTCATTTCATTCAAATCTCTGCCCAAATGTCACCTTATCAGAGAGGCCATCCATTGACCCCCCTGGGCAAAACAGTCACCAAGCTGTTTCAGGAATGATCAGTCCCTAACTTCCATATATCAGTATACCTATTGTTATTTATCGCCCATCTCCCCACACTAGACTGTGAGCTGCACGGAGCAGGCACACTGCGTGCTTTGTGACATTCTCAGTGCCTAGGACAGCACTTGGCGTATTGTAGTGCTCAAGAATATTTTTTGGATGGATAAATGAATGACTCAGAGCTCGTTATCCAGACTCCTTGCTTAGTGTGACCATCTCTCCAGTCATCTCCATTTTGACTAGTGGATTTCCTCCATGCCTGGAAACACACAGTTTTAATAACTGGCCAGTCAATCAGCTGGATTATTTTTTAAGAGCTCTGATAAAAGTTCAGAGTGGGAATAGTACTGGCTATGAAAGCTTGCACTGGCTTCAGAACCTTTCTGTTCTGAGTTCCATTTCCAGGCTCTTCCAGGAACTTGATTTATGTTGGCAATTACAGATCTTCTAGGGCAGAGCTCCATTAGCGTTTTCCAACTATCCAATCTGTATATTCTTCAGATACTTGTAATTTTAAAAAGTGACATTCACTTGAAATGCTTACTAAGGCTGCACATTATTTTATAGCATTTTCTTCCACTATCAAGAGTTGAAATAGGGGAGAAATGCAAGAAGGGGCTCTCAAACTCTCTTGCTGCCTTGCAGTCCTGGGAACAACCTTTTTCTTATAGATGTTATAGAGTTGGTGTCTCTATTATGGTCCCTGCATGGTCATGTCCTTTTATTATGAGCATATGATATACCAAGGAAGCACTGGTACCGTGCCTGGGCCCAGGAGCCCTCAGTCTTTCTCTGCTGAAGCTCCTGAAGCAATTGGAGTGGGTGGAGATCTCAGAAGGGTAGACCCAAGGTTTGGCCTCACCCCTGTCCCTGGCGACTCCAGGTAAATGGGCCTCATATTTTTTTTTTTGGTACTGGGGATTGAAATCAGGGGCACTTGACCACTGAGCCACATCCCCAGCCCTATTTTGTGCTTTATGTAGAGACAGGGTCTCGCTGAGTTGCTTAGTGCCTCACCGTTGCTGAGGCTGGCTTTGAACTCGTGATTCTCCTGCCTCAGCCTCCCTAAGTGCTGGGATTACAGGCTTGGGCCACCGCACCCAGCTCTTATTTTGTGTTTTATGTAGAGACAGGGTCTCACTGAGTTGCTTAGCGCCTCGCCATTGCTGAGGCTGGCTTTGAACTCGCGATTCTCCTGCCTCAGCCTCCCAGAGTGCTGGGATTACAGGCGTGTGCCACCGCGCCCGGCTTGGCCTCACCTTCTCTTTCAGGACTGCCAGCTTCTGGGTCTCAGCGAACTGCAGCTGCAGCTCCTGCAGCCGGTGCTGCAGGATGGCAGACTCTTTGTCCTTCCTCTCCATGTGGGTGGACGTCTCCTCCCGCAGCCCATGCAGGTCCATCTCCAGCTTCATCATGTCTGCACGGGGCGAGAGGGGGTGGCTTGCTCAGAGGAGCCTCTGCTTCCTTGCGGCTCCTGCTGCCCACCAGCCCTGGCTTTACCCTGCATGATGTTTTTCTTCTGCTCTGACACGGCCTCCAGTTCCATGCTCAGGTCCTTCACGAGGCTCTGGTACTCCTCTACGTGCAGGCACTGGCTGTCTTTCTGCTCCTGCAAGTGCTTCAGTATCTGGCAGTAAAAAGAACAGAGCAGGATGAGGATGGGGGGGAAGCGTGCTTTCTTAAAATGCCAGATGTCCAGGACCTCCAGGAGAGACGGGAGGCAGAGTGGCCGGGGGAGCGGAACGGGAACGACGGCCCACGGTAGGTGTTTCTTTTGGGATAATGAAAAATTCTGAAATTAGGTAGTGGTGACCGTTGCCCATCCTTGTGGACACACACACACACACACACACAGGTGAATTTTATGGTTTGTTAATTATATCTCAATTTTTAAAAACAATAATTTAAAAAAAGAATATGGCAGACTTCTTATGCTCACACAGAATGTGCACACAAGAACTGCTCCTTCCTCCCTGCAACGGGCAATCGTTGATGGAGCATCTACTATGTGCTGGGCACTGTCGTAGGTGCTGAGGACCGCGGTGCAAAGAACACAGACACAGTTTTTGCCTCCTGGTGGGCGAGACAAAGAAAAATGACGTATTGATAAGCCTCCCAGGGGACACAGGAGAGCAAAGCGGGCATGTGTGTTGCAATTTTAGGAGATGGGTTGGCCTCGCGGGGAAGGTGGCCTCTGAGCAGGGACTTGTAGGAGGAGGGGAGGGGACCATGCTGTATCTGAGGGGAAGGCTTGGCAGGCAGAGGGGTCAGCTGGTAACAAGTTCCTGGAGGAAGGACCCAGGGAAAGCTAGTGGGGTTAGAATGGGGCAGGGGGTGGGGAGAATAGGAGGAGAAGGAGAGAGAGTTCTTGGTGGTCACGTGGTGTGGGTTGGATTTGGCTTCTCTGCTGGAATGCAGGGACAGCCTTCTGTTTAACCCAGAGGAGGCAAGAAAATGTGGTTGAGGAGCAGCAGTGCACCATCTGGGCATCAGAGGACACGGGGGAGGGTTGTTTATGTGTGGACAGAAAGGAGAGCCACAGCAGGGAGACCGGGGGAGGCAGCAGGAGGAGGACAGGCCCATCACCAAATGACCTGGTGTGGGCACTGCAGGGATGCGAAGGCTCACACTAGTCTGTGCCAACTGAGGGGAGGGAGAGGGCCGTTGGAAGAGTCCCATGCAGACCATTTCATTCCTAATAGCACATCCAGGGAGTGTGAAGGCCGCGGACAGGAAATGTAAACTGGTGGGGGAAGGTGTATTTCATTTACAGGGAAGTTTGAATCATTTTAAAAGATGGGGTGTTATGAGATCTTGCTGTAGGTCAGGATGTCAACAACACAGAACTGACCTTTAAAATAAATATCGTGCCGGGCGCGGTGGCACATGCCTGTAATCCCAGCACTTAGGGAGGCTGAGACAGGAGAATCGCGAGTTCAAAGCCAGCCTCAGCAATGGCGAGGCGCTAAGCAACTCAGTGAGACCCTGTCTCTACATAAAACACAAAATAGGGCTGGGGATGTGGCTCAGTGGTCGAGTGCTCCTGAGTTCAATCCCTGGTACCAATATAAATAAATAAATACATAAATATTGTCAAATATTTGTAGTTCCAAGGAAGAAGTGCAAAGTTTAATATCGATTCCTTCATTCACTCAACTTTCTGGGCTCAGGAAGTCCTGGGAAGAGGAGCCTCTCCTCCCGCCACTGGGGGGTCCCTTGGAGAGCTTCCATGTGTTCTCTGCTCTCTCTGGCCCCTCTGCCCTACTGCAGCATCCTGTCTTGGCCATCGCCTGCCACACAGCATGGTCTTGAGTGGCTGGCTTAGTCATACACATTAAGTTCAGGCTTGACCTCACCTAGGGGACCAGAGTTTTGACTATTGCTCCATTGGATCTTGCAATCTGTTTACATGACATAAATACTTATTCATTATTAAAACCAACTCTTGGTACTGCTTCAAAGTTTACAGAATCTTCAAGAAAAGGTAATATATTTGCATTAACAATCTTTCCTAAATTTGTAACTTTTGAACTCCAGCCAGACACTAAAAGGCTGGATGGTCCTTTTCAATCTGCCAAGCCAACAGGAGTGCTGTCTTTTTTAGAAGCTCTGTTAGAAATAGGTAAAGAGAGAGGTGTGATTCCAGAATCTAATGGTGCCACAATCTTTGGGACTTGGCATAGTCCCAGTGTTCTTGTGGCAGGGCCAACAGTCCTACAAATATAAAATAAAATATAAATCATAATATAAATATAAGAAATAATCAGGAAAACCCTGTTCAGCCTTCTCTCACCAGGCACAATAAATAAACCAAAGTGTCCCCACCTTTTTGATGTCCTCACAGTCTTCTGCAGAGCAGGGAGGATGTCTGTGGGTGGCTGTGTAAGAAGCAAAGTCTGCTTGTAATTTTATCAAAGCCTCTTCACGCTCCAGAACCTGCAAACGAGCACAAGTCAGGGTGAATGATTGATGTCACATCTTTTTATCATTGCTATTTTTGCAGGGTGTTCCTTTCTGCAGCCTGTTGGGTGCATTGTTCTGTGATTTATCGTGCACTTCCTGTGGGGTGGGCAGGGAGAAGAAATCTCTCCATCTTTTATCAAGGTTATCTAGGCACAGAGAGTGATCTGCATCAAGTGCATGGGCAGCCAGCCACGTTTTGGACTCCATCCTGAACTTCTTGTGGGGTCCACTTTATGAGGCAGGAGACGGTTCTTGGAGGCTACGGTGGAGACTTGTGTCTAGTCGATCAGAGGACAAGATTCAGAGTTTGAGAATTAAGGAAGGATGTTTCTTATGGAGTGGATGAATGTGTATATACTTTTTTTTTTTAAATTAAAAAAAAACATGAAATTTTTGTTTCATTGCCATGATTTTGTGAAGTTCTTGAAAATAATTCAAAAAAACCCCAAGCATTGAAAACTGTGAAAATCTCATTATTTCCTCTGTCCTCTCTCAGTTCCACAAAGGGCAGGGTAAGGACATGATTGAAAACTTATGGTGTATACTTCTGCATTATGATCAGAGATTTAAAAAAAACAGGATTCTGTAACTTATTCTCAACCATGTATCACAAAGATCTGCTTCATCCTTTTTACTGGCTGCATATTATTCCACAATGAGCATAATTCAGCATTTCTCTTAATCTCTTTAACCATTTACCTGCTTATGGGCACTTAGGTTGATGTGTGAGAAATTTTGAGTCTCTTTAGAATCTCAAGCTTAATAGAAATAGCTCCCTAATAGCATGCAACAGGGAATATGAACAAAGGGTGAGGTTGGTATATATGACATTTGAGGATCTTAATGAAAGAGATTAATTTAGGTGACTCTTTCCCTCCTTTCTCTCCTCGTGGTTTCATTAGGGGTCTCTCAGAAAAATGTTCTGGAATGAGGAGCTTACCAAAGCATTACTGCAGGCCAGTTTATTTCGAAGCTCCTGGATTAGATCATCCTGCTCAGAGACCTTCTGCCAGACTTCAGACAGGCGCTTCATGGTCTCCTGGTGCTCTTGAATCATGCAGGGAGAAGGGTATATACGCACCTTTGAGTGGTCACCCTTATTCTCAGGCTCCTGGGATGTTTAAAAATGATGAGTCAGTTTTGTTTGTAATTTGTGAGTTAACTTCAGAATTCCATCAGCATGGAAAATCTCTAGACCTATGTTCTAAAACCATATGTTCATAGATGGGAAGCATGCTTTCCCCAGCAAAAGAATAGTAATTAGTGCAGACACAGGAACAAAAGTCCAAACAGTTCATAGGAAAATGTTAGCTCTCTGGGACTCAGGTCCTCTCCTTGGTGACTATCTGTGTTACCAGGCTCTTGAGTGCTCTTCCAAGGATACTCTATGGTATTTGTGCATGCATAGGTGTGCATTTATGTAACCCCACTTGTTCCCTTACACATGAGTCTTCTACCTACTATTCCAAACTTTGCATTTGACATTTTCACATCAGTATTTGTAGATCTATCTTATTATACCTTTAAAATTAATGCCAAATGAAACAAGTAACCATGTCTATATTATCTTTCTAAAACATTCTACAGAGCCAGGCATGGTGGTGCACACCTGTAATGTCAGCACTTAGGGAGGCTGAGACTGGAGAATTGGGAGTTCAAAGCCAGCCTCAGCAACAGCGAGGTGCTAAGCAACTCAGTGAGACCCTGTCTCTACATAAAACACAAAATAGGGCTGGGGATGTGGCTCAGTGGTCGAGTGCCCCTGAGTTCAATCCCTGGTACCAAAATAAATAAATAAAAATAAAAATAAATAAAACATTCTACAGTACTATCAAGACTAAATTTCTCTTTGACCATTACATCTCTCCCTTATCCCTCTGTACTTTCCAGAGATGACAAACTGTGCATATCCTTCTAGAACTTTATCTATATATTTACCTATTTTAAATGAATCTATAGAATATGAATTATGTTGGCTTTGTAAAGCACAAAAATGGATTTTTAACTTTATAAGATATCCTAGGGATTTATCCAAGTTGGTACTAGTGCTTCTCTCTTGTCCTTTCAAATTGCTTTTCTATGTATTTATCCAGTTTCTTACTAATGGTAATACAGGTTATTTATTTTTTGTGGTGCTGGGGATTGAACCCAGGGCTTTGTGCATGTGAGGCAAGCACTCTACCAACTGAGCTATATCCCCAGGCCAACATAGGTTATTTCTAATACGGAAACTGAAATGATTACTTCTGTACGTAAATCTTGGAGCACTTATTTTGGTAAATGTGCAGATTAAATCCATAAATGTAGGACTGTTAGTTCATATTTAAAACTTAGATGTTGTGCAATTGTCCTTCAAAAGAAACTAATAGTAGATATCCATCAATCTGCTTTCTTCTCTGTATTTTGGTTTCAAAAATATCTTAGATCATCTGAAGTCATGCATGAAGGTTGCTACCTTCCCATTTGTCTGCACTAATAATGGGGCGAATTGATGCACACAGAAAAAAAAAGAAGGGCAAAGACTTCTACTTTGCACGGTAGATCCTTTTCCCATTAAACGTGTCTCTCTACCTGAGCCTTTCAGGCCAAGTTAGAAATAGTTCATGTTCACTGAGCGTGAAAGCTGCCCATGAGCACGCTGAAGAAAGGCCAGTCAGAAATCTAAAATTAACCACAAGTGACATTTGTGTAAATAATTTAGTTCTAAGAGGGCAAAGGCATCAGACACATCACAGGAAAGTTGAGGAACAGGAGGAAGATATCTGTAGGTTTTAATATCTTTTTAATGCTTTGGGAAGAAAAATAGAAATTGATTTTAAAAGTAATAGAAGAAAAATTCCCTGAATCAAAGAAAAGTGTAGATCTTCAGATTAAAAGTCTGTTAAGTATTTTGAGAGGCTTAATGATAGATAAAACATCCTTAGCCTAAAAACGTCTAGAGTTCAAAGAGATGAAATGAATGACCTACAGACAACAGAATGACGTCCCAAACTGATCTTCAGTACTGGGTGGGAGGAGATCATGCAGCAGTGTCTTAAAGACTTAGGGGAAGAAGGTGCTTTTGAAAGTTTATCTAACCAGCCAAACTAGCATTCAAAAATGATGTCAATAGCCAGGCGCGGTGGCGCATGCCTGTAATCCCAGCACTTAGGGAGGCTGAGACAGGAGAATCGTGAGTTCAAAGCCAGCTTCAGCAATGGCGAGGTGCTAAGCAACTCAGTGAGACCCTGTCCCTACATAAAACACAAAATAGGGCTGGGATGTGGCTTAGTGTTCGAGGGCCCCTGAGTTCAATCCCTGGTACCAAAAAAAAAAAAAAAAAAAAAAAAAAAAAAAAAAAAAAAAGGTGTCAAAACAAACCTTGTCCAGACATGAAAGTGTGATGGAGAAAATTTTTCATTCACAATTGTTTCTGAAAGAAGAAATTATTACAGGGGATAGGGCTGTGGCTCAGTGGTAGAGCCCTTGCCTTGCATCCATGAGGCACTGGGTTTGATCCTCAGCACCACATAAAATAAATAAAGGTATTGTGTTCATCTACAACTAAAGAAAAAAATATATATATATATATTTTTTGGGGGGGGGTACTGGAGATTGAACTCAGGTGTACTCAACCACTGAACCGCATCCCGAGCCCTATTTTGTGTTTTATGTAGAGACAGGGTCTCACTGAGTTGCTTAGCACCTCGCCATTGCTGAGGCTGGCTTTGAACTCGCGATTCTCCTGTCTCAGCCTCCCTAAGTGCTGGGATTACAGGCATGCGCCACCGCCCCCGGCCTAAAGAAATATTTAAAAAGACATTATTACAGCAAAAGGAAAAGTCCAATAATGAAGAAGAGAGATACTATACTGCTGAGCACAATAATGTGTAAGAGTTGGGTTTATTTGTGATTTTAAAGAAATAGACATTGTATATGTTATAGGAACAGCTCTCCAGAGATTTTAAATACAAGTGAAAAGCTTTTCGATTCATATTAGGATAGCATAATTCAGACATCAGTATGAGATGAGTGCACAAAAAAATTGTAAGCCAAAATATAATCCCATTTCTGAAAATAAATGCAAAAAATAAAAATTTAACACTTTTAAAAAAAAATATGGGTATTGAACTTGAGGGTACTTAACTACTGAGCCACATCCACAGCCACTTTTTTGATTTTATTTAGAGACAGGGTCTTGCTGAGTTGCTTAGGGCCCAGCTAAGTTGCTGAGGCTGGCTTTAAACTCGTGATCCTCCTGCCTCAGCCTCCTGAGTGGTTGGGATTACAGGTGTGCATCACTACACCCAAATTTAACACATTGAATCATAAGTAAAGCAGTTTATTAAAACAACACAGCATGAGTAGAATTTATTCCAGGAACACAGGTCACTCTGTATATGAAAGTCTATTAATCTGATCTCCTTCATTAAAGGATAGATGCTGATAAAACATCTGATAAATTCCAGCATTCATTTCTGAAAAACATTCTAATGAGCTAGATATAGTCAAACTCTCAATCTGAAAAAGGACATTAAACAAGAAGCCACACAGGCATTATGCTTAATTGTGAAATACTAGGAATATTTCCTTTAAAGTAAGGAGCAAAACAAAGATACTGTGATTCTGCATTGTTCTGGAGGTTCTAGGTACAATGAGATAGAAAATAAGCTGCATCAACAACTTAGAAAGTGAAATCAATTTAGAAAAATCCAAGATGTTCAACTGCAAACCCCACAAGAGAGCTTAGTAAGGTAGCAGAGTGCGAGAGAGGTTTTCCTACACTTCAGTAGTAATTTTTAAGATTAAATTTATAAAAGTTCTTACTCATGAAACTCATTGCAACTATAATATATCTAGGAAAAAATTTAGCAAGAAGTATGTGAGATCTATAAAGAAAAGTATAAAATCTTAGTGAAAGAGTACATCCAAAAATCAGAATGAAAGAACAAATATTCTGAGGGCCTGCTCATTTCCCCTAAGTTAATATATAATGTGAAAGTCAGTCAACAACAGTCTAAATTTCATCATGAAGAGATGTATGAAAATGGCTAAGTAAAATTTGAAATATAGAATAATGGAGGAGGCCTGGCTCCGAAAGGAACTATAAAACACGTTACTGGTTAAAGTCACTAAAAAACTCTGACACCTGTGTAGGAATCGGAAAAGTGCAAAAGAAAGGTGCCCAGAAAGAGCTCTGTGTATGGAAGAATTGGTATTATCAGTGGGGAAAAGTTGGGATGTTCAGCTAAGGGTTTGGGGGCCATTAGAGATCCATTTAGATAAATAAAAATTAGAGACATTTAATTATGTATAATGATACATATGTATATGATATATATATTCCAGATGGACTAAGGATAAAAACATAAAAATGCAAAATTTATTAAAAGTGCAAAAAGAAAATATGAGATAAATTTCCATAGTCTTGGGAGTAGAGAAGCCTTCTAAAACAGGACAGAAAACCTAGGATCTATAAAGGACTGACAGTTTCAACTCTACAAAAATTATAAACTTTCTGTATGTATAAAAGTTCCACTCATAAAGTTAAATGGAAAGTTACAGATCACGGAAAAAACATATTTGCAGCATCCGTAACAAAGCATTATTACCTGTAATATATTAAGAAGTTCCTATAAATCAACTCAAAAAAAGACTAACTACCCAGTAAAAAAATGGGTTGGGGATTAAAACAAGTAATTTGTAAAACAAAACTCCCTATGACCCATGTGAATAGTGGTCAATACGCCCATGCGTGTGGTGGTGACCCATGTGCCGCCCAGACCCCCTTTGGCAGTGAAGAACTTCCTGGCCCAGCAGCCGTGAGGGCTGCTGCGGGGAATCAGCCCTTTCTGGGAATTTTGCCTGGGCTGAAGAAAACTGCTTTGCCCAAGATCACACCTCTCCCAGGGGCCGCCTACATCCAATAACAGATCGACATGGAGGTACAAAGGCCAGGTCCCTTTCCCTGAGCTTAAGACTGGCTGCTGTGAGGTTGCAGCCAGTCCCACCGTTCCCGAAGGGGACAGCTGAGCCTTTGTTGAGACACAACAGCCCAGCTTCTCAGCCCATGTCTCTTCCTTCCCCTCACTCTCACGGGTTAATAACACCAGCTGTACCTAAATGTCCTGCACGTTCATCTGTTTTGGAGTCTCTTTCCTGGGGAACCCAACTTGTGACTATTAGAACTAATGAAATGAAAATTATATAATAGACAATGCGACTCCCCCTGCCCCCCTCCTTTTTAGCACGACTTAAAAAGACTGAGAACAGTGTGGGTAGGTGTGGAGGGGAAAACTCTGATTATTGTTAACAAAAGTGTAAACTGGTAGCATCTTTTTGGTGTATAATTTAGAAGTATTTTTAAACATTAAAAATAAGCATATCCTGTGACCCAACAACCACACTTCAGAAATTACCTTGTAGAAATAAGGATGTTTATTAGCACTTGTTTGTAACAGAAAATAAAAAAGTCAATAGATGGTACATCCATACTATAGGATACAAGTAGCAACTAAAATTGTTAAGATATGCATTTTAAAAGCTAGTTATGAAACTACATTTATAATGCCCATTTATGTAAAAAGAGAGCCCTGGCCATTTATATGTGTAACTACATCCCAGAAGCCCTGGGGGTCCCAGCACAGTGACAGAGGGGCAAAGCAGGCTGACACCAAACTTTCTCCATACTTCTGTCTAGAGGATCTCTATCATTGTGTTACTTGTGAAATTTAAAAAAAAAAAAAAAAATGAAAAAAGAAACAAGTCCAGGCCCTTTGGCTCTTCCTTCTCACGTTTCATGACCTTTTCCTCCTGTTTGGTCCTGAAGGCATGGTTGCAGAGGTCCTGGACCTGGAAGAGCTCACTCCCAGATCTGCACGAGGACATGGGAGACTGGGGAGCTCACTGGCAATTCCCTTTCTGCTTTATTGGAAGTGGTGGCTCTCTATAGTAACAGTAAATAGCAAAAGAGCTAAGGAGCAACCCTAAAGAAAACATGAAAGCTGGAAATTAAAAAGCGAGGGCTACAAGACTCTGGACTGAGCAGTCTGGTTTGAGTCCTACCTGACTGATGAGCCCACTGAGCTCACCCTCCAGCATCTTCACTTGGCACTCTAGCAACTCGATGTTGCTCAGGGACGTCTGGTATTTATCCCTGTAGAGGTTCAGGCTCCTTTCAAGGGAGACGATCTTGTCCCCGGCCAAGGCAAGCTGCTCCTGTGCCAAATGAAGCTTCTCCCCTGTGTTCTCATTATGAGTTCCCATTTCCTCCTCGTAGAGAATCACCTGTTAGTGGGAGAACGAAACCACACAGAACCCATGAAGCATCTAACAAGTAAGGTGCATGGTTACAAGACCCTAGGCAAAGCCTTCCTAAGTCGAAACTAGAAGCTCAGATGAAGAGAATGGGCACAGAGCAGATCTAAAAGCTACGTGCGACATCAGGATGGGAATGATTAGAAATAGAAAAGACTGTCCTATTTAGAACCAGGGACCGTGCCCGTTGCCCCCTCAGTATGGTATGTGGTAAGAACTCAATAAATACTTGTTGATGAGCAGGAATGGATTTGTATTGCTCCATTTTTAAAAGGGGCTTGAATGCCAGTATTCTTTCTTCCCTAGGCATTCTCTAGATATCTAATTTGGAAAATGTAGAGCCCCTCATATACACTTGGCCACATCAGCAAGGTCCCCAAGAGACAGTAAGGAAACACAAGCCAAAGAGCCTCTGAGATTTGCATGATCCTTATTTAGATTCCTTTTCTTCCTAATAAATTAATCAATCATCCATCTGACAGATATATACATATGAGAAGACTCATTTCTCAAAGAGTTAAAAACTCTCACAATCTTGGGGAGATAAGATTTAAACTGGCAAACAACTGCACACAGTTGAGTGTGCTAAAATGAATGACTGAACTCCACACGCCTTCAAGGAGTGAAGACGGAGGAGAGCCATCACAGAAGACTTCATGTTGGCCAAGAGTCCAGTGCTGACAGAACACATTCCATAGTGCCAGCTAATGAAACTCATGGGCTTCCTGGCCTTATTTGACTTGCCATGTGCCTCCTGGAACCACCTCCTGAACTGACTATGTATGTGCATTCAGATCCTTGGGCAGGGTTCAACTGTTGGCTGAACTCAACCTTAGAAGCCTAATGCTTCTGTGTAACAAAGCCCTGGGGGAACTTGGCAGAACACCTCAAATAAATTTCCCAATGCTTACTTAGTGTGGGGTCCATGGCAGTGTCTGCTACTTGCCAAATCCCATATCTATCCTCCTCCTCCTCCTCCTTAGTAGCAGAACGTTGACTTTATTGGTGCAGCAATACACCTCTAAAAGCTCCACTTTTCCCAGGCTTCCCAAGAACTAGCTGTAGCCATATGACTAATTTCTGGCCAATGATATACAAATGAAAGTGTTGTGCAGGGTTTCTGGAAAATGTCCTTAAAAAGAAGGAATGTGCCTTTCTTCCCATCCTCTCCTTCCTCTCAAGTATATGGAACAGGGATGTGATGGTCGGAGCTCCACCAACCACAGCAGATGACCTAGACAGCAGAAGCTTTGAGCAGATGTGATGCTGAAACCTGGAATCTTTTGTGTAACCAGCCAATTTCAACACAGTTCCACTTTAGCTTTATGAAACAATAGTTTATACTCAAAGCCTTTGTCCCAAATTGTATATTGTAGAATAATCCTTCTTTGTCCTTCCTCTCTCACTCAGCAAATTCTCACAATAACCCTTTTAAAAAAATTCTGTGTCTCTAAGGTCCCTCAAAGAGCCCCTGGAGATAGTCCTTAAGCAATGGCATCATCTAAAACATTCCTTGGAATTTTCTTTAAATTTGGAGGAAGAGAATGCCAAGGGGAAACCCCCAGCTATGAGTCTGCCCATCCATTACACAGAACCATGGTTCTATTGCCATTAAGGCTACTGGTTTTAGTTGTGCAGCTTCAAGTCTTTTGAACTGAGTCTTGGGATTCTACAGGGATGCTATTCTTTGGTTGAAAAGATACTGCCTTGGAACATGAATATAATTGAATGTCCAGAATATACTTAAGCTAAATTTATAGGACCAAAAACTCCAGTCCCCCCAAAATGATCTGGCACTCTCAATGATGGAATCAGATCCAGTGTCTGGTTATCTTATCAACTGTGTAGATGCCAGGAATTTACATCATCAAAACCAGATTTTTCTAAAAATAGTTGATTTAATGGATCAAATACCTTTATTTTTCTTTCATAACCCTCAGTGACCTAGACTCTTTTGCATTTACACTGTGATGGTAATAGAATTAAGAGATGGCCTCACACACAAACAGATGCACCACGCATGCTTGCATCCCACAGACCCCATGTGTGTTAATCCTGGAGCTCTCATGCACTTACACCATTCTGTTTAGTTTCCTTCTGCTCAGCTTCAGAAAGATCAAGAATTAAAGAGGGTGGGGAGAGGAAAGATGATGGAATGAGATGGACATCATTACCCTAGGTACATGTATGATTGCACAAATGGTGGGACCCTGCTTTGTGTCCACCCAGAGATGTGAAAGACTGTCCAATGAATCAATGAGTATTCTTCTGTCATGTATAACTGATTAGAACAAATAAAAAAAAATCAAAGAGGGAAAATATATAAAACCTGCTGGAGATGTTGTTGCAAAGCTCTCCCCTTTCACTCCAGTGTTTGCTTTCTAGCAGGTATGGCCTGATTTCTACATTTCTATAGTTAAGCTAGCTGTACCTCATCTTCTTTCAGCTTGCAGTGATGGTGAAGAATAACCAGGTCGGACGTCTGCTTCTCCAGGATGGACTGGTACTGCAGGAGGGAGCAGTAGGAAGTCTGTAATTCATCGGTGCGAAACTCCAGTTCTCGCTGAAGGGCCAGCAGTTTTTTCTTCAGTTGCTGGAGCTGTCTCAGATGACACTCTTTAGTTGACCCAAACTCCATCAGGGAGTCCTCGAATCCTAACACCTGGGCTTGCTTCTTGTTCTGTCGTACAGAGAGAGTGTGTAGAAAAGGCTTTAGCTCATCACTAAGGATGCAGTTTTTCATCTGTTCAACTGTTCACATCCACCTATATACCCTTTAATCCTTTCATCCACAGAGAACTTACTAAACATTTCATTCTGTTCACAGGGAGGTATATCATTCTGTATTCCCACTCTGTAAGAAGGATTCAAAAGAAGAAGAAGAAGAAGAAAAAAGAAGGTTCTTACCTGTCAGAAAGCTTATTATTAGGTCAAGAAAAACACATGTATGGATTTAGAGAGAGAGATGTAATCACATGCTTATGTTTTGACCTAACATATAAAGATAAGACAATTGACTTGGAAGGAAATGGATTTTGGGGTCATGGTTCTTGGACCAAATTTCGAATACCTGGTTAAAGGAATATTGAAAGGAGTCAAAGGTAAGTTCTTGGGGGTTCTGGAATACTAGAAAATGGGATGCAGAGAGAGATACTGTCCACATCTAGGCACTGACTCTGTCTCTACTTCCTGAAGGAAGGTGTGGCCTTGCAGATGCTGAATGTGCGTGTGTGTGGTGTGATCTCCACCTTCCAATCCACAACCTACCTGAAATGCTATTAGACTTACCCTATTACCATCATATAATGTCATTTTATGACAAGTTGATCATACTAGTCCATCATTGTTAAGTATACAGTTCAATAATTTGTAATCAATTTATAGAATTATGCAGCTATCATCACAATTCTAGTTTCAGAACATTTCCATCATCCCTAAAATGCTCTCATGCCCATTTGCAGTCACTGCTGTCCCTACCCACACCTCTAGGCAGCCACGAATCTGCTTTCTGTAGCTATGGTATATAAGCTATGGTATGTAAGCTATGCTTTCTGTAGCTTTCTTTGCCTTTTCTAGGTGTTTCTTACATGGAATTCTATCATACCTCATGTCTTCTGTCTGGTTTCTTTCACTTGGGGTAAATATTTGAGGCTCATCTAGGTTGTAGCAAGAATCAATATTCTGTTCCTTTTTATGGTGGATAAAAATATCCACCCATTGATGGGTATCTGAATGGTTTCAGTTTTGGCTGTTGTGAATAATGCCACCGTGAACATTACCATGCTAGCCTCTGTGTGGTTGTAATGTTTTTATTTAATTAATTTGTTCATCCAGTATTATGATGCCCTTACTGTACTAAGTAATGGAGATAAAGCAGTGTTTGAAACAGACAAGATACCTGACTACATGGAGTTTTCATGTAATAGGGAGAGAAAGTAAGATAAACCTGTAAATTATGGAGTGTGGTAGGAGGGAAAAGAGCTATAGAGAGGAGTCAAGCAGGGAGGAAAATGAGAACTGCCAGGGGGGAGTACTATTTTTATGGAGGACCACACTGAGAAGGTGACATTTGAGACAAAACTTGAAGGAAGCAGGAGGAGGAGCCTGGTAGAGATCGTAGCAGGAATGCTCTAGAGAGACATGGCGGCAAGCACAGAGACATGAAGATGGGACTGAGCCTGGTGGCATTTGAGGATCTCCAGGGGAGCGCCAGCCACTCTCTTCTACTTGCAGTAGAGAAAGTAAAGGGGACAAGTGGTGGCAAATGGGGGGAGAAAGACAAAGGGGGTGAGGTCCTTCAGGGTCTTATGGGCCATTTGAAAGACTCCAACGACTCATGTAGATGAGAGGCCACTGCAGGGTGGTGAGCAGGGGCGTGACATGATCTCCCTCTGGCTTTCCAAAGGACACACTGGTTGTTCTATTGAAAATCACCTGATGACGACAGTGGTTCATTTTCTCCGGCAAATACAGAAGCAGGGACACTGGATATGAGGCTCCTGAAGGTAAGAAAAGATGGCGGTGCAGAGCAACGTGGTAGCAGTGGAGGTTGGGAGAATGGCTGGATTCTAGAGGTTTTGAAAGTAGAGTCTGCAGAATTCACTGCTGAGGTAGATGTCAGAGGGTAGGCAGTGCTGGTCATCCATAACAGGATGACTTCAAAGTTTTGGCCTGAGATAACTGGAGAGAGGGAATTTTAGTGGGAGTTAGCTGAGAATTGAAAGAGAAAAATCTTCCTTAGTGAGAGTGGGTGGTGGGTGCACAGATAAGGTAGAGGGAGCTCCGCCCAGCTCAGAGCCAGAAAGACAACGGTTGGTTGTGTCTGTTCAATCTCAATTATTCTTTTCCAGTTCCCCTGGAAATTCATCTCATCCTAAATGACTCAGAATTGACAGAGAAAAATGGACCACTGTAGTCATCAGGCAAAATAAATCCTAGGCAGAGATAAGCCAAACTCTTGGTCTGAAAATCTAGCGTATATGGCTAGAAGGAAGTTCGTGAGAATGTTTCCTAAGCTGAGTAAAGTTGGATTTTGTATTTACTCTGCGTAGCTATAATTGTCAACATTTATGTTAGATATTATTAAGTGCTTTCTTTCTTTCTGAGAATGCTGCTATCCTTACAACTCATTTCTGGTTGAGGTTTAGAGAGAAGGGACTTGGAAGTAGAGAGAGAGAGAGGAGAGAATGTGTGTGTGTGTGTGTTTGTGTGTAGGGAGGTCCTCAAGAGCCCAGATCTTCCTGTCAACACAGAGGTAGCTATGGAGCAACTGCTAGGGGCATGAGGAGCTACTTGGAAAAACACATGAACACTTGATGTGGACAGAACTAAAGCAAAGGTGTAAACACCCCTGGGATGGGGTTAATTCAGAACAGCTTGTCTTAGTGAAGCAAATACCCAATAAAATCCTTATCTTTCCAAGTGCCTATAATCTCAGTGATTTGGGAGGCTGAGGCAGGAGGATCACAAGCTGGAGGCCAGCCTGGGCAATTTAGTGAGACGCTGTCTCAACATAAAAATTAAAAAGAGTGGGGATGTAGCTCAGTGATAAAGTGCCTACTATTACTACTACTACTACTACTACTACTACTACTACTACTACTACTACTAAGGATTTGGTGGGGGAGGTACTGGGGATTAAATCCAGGGGCATTTTACCACTGAGCTATATCTCCAACTCTTTTTGTATTTTGAGACAGGGTCTCAGTTGCTTAGGGCCTTGTTAAGTTGCTGAGGCTGGCTTTGAACTTGAGATCCTCCTGCTTTAGCCTCCCGAGCTGCTGGAATTACAGGTATGTGCTACCACACCTGGCAAAAATCGTTATTATTTTTGCCCAAATCTTTTTCTCTTGGCCTCACTTATTGTGAATTGGTCTCTGATGGTTAAGAAGCCAGATTCCTGGTGCTGCTAGTGCTCATGTGTAACTTCTGATCTGAAGCTGCCTTCCCACCGAGGGATGTACAGCACCCAGCTGAAGCACAACTGTAATCTCCTCATGTATATTCTTTATTTGCCTGTCCTTCTTTCCATGTGCCCACTTTCTCTTCATTGCCCAACAGAATGAGAGAAACGCTGTTTGTTTAAAAGAAGTCAAACTTTCTTCAGGGTTTCTGCTCCTAGTATCTAGTATGTCACCTGCATGTGCTCAGAATTGCTTTCAGGGTTTCTGTGGGTAAAGCATGTCTTTCCTGAATGGAGTGTGGAGAGCTTCCCAGCCTGGCAGTGATGCTGACGAACCATTAACAATTTCTCTTCCCAAAGGTTAGGTTGCGTCTTCAGGATTTAATTTTGGCCTAGGGTAACACAATGGACCAGCCAGATGATGAGAAATCTCTCAACATTTCTAGTAGTGGACCTAATCTGATGGAATATAAAGTTTCCCAAACTGCCTATATCTACAGAGAGAGTGGAGTTTTCCTGGATGGGAATGTAAATATTTGTGCACTACAGAAAACTATGGGTTTGGAGGAATCAAATTTGGAAAAGACTTGGAAAGAAATGCCTAAACTTACTTCAGACTTTTGACATTTCCACTTATTTATCCTTATGTATTCAAAAATTTATTTTTATTAATTCTAAGTGAGTAGAAAATGACATACTAGGAATCCGTTTTACATGCTATGAAATCTGCATTTTACTTACATATGTGCTAAAGAACAGAGGAGTTTCATAAAGGCACCAAAACATTTTCTTTTTTTTGGTCTTATTTTTGAAAAAAAAAATTTTTTTTAACATTCTTCTTTGACTTCTAAACTGAGATCCAGAGAAAATGAGCAAGTTAGAACCGCCATTGGACCCAGCTATCCAACTCCTCAGTCTATACCCAAAGGACTTCAGCCTACTATAGTGACACAGCCACATCAGTGTTTATTGCAGCACAAGTCACAATAGCCAAACTATGGAACCAACCTAGATGCCCTTCAACAGATGATTGGATAAAGAAACTGTGGTGTACATACACAGTGGAATATTACTCAGCAATAAAAGTGAATAAAATTATGGCATTTGCAGGTAAATGGATGGAGTTAGAGAATATTATGCTAAGCGAAGTAAGCCAATCCCAAAAAATCAAAGGCCGAATGTTTTCTCTTATAAGTAGATGGTGATCCATAAAGGGGGTGGGGCATGGGAAGAGTAGAGGAACTTTGGATTAGCCAAATGGGAGGGAAGGGAGGGGAGGGGGCATGGGGAGAGGAAAGATGATGGAATGGGATGGACATCATTACTCTAGGAAAGTGTATGATTGCACAAATGGTGTGACCCCTCTTTGTGTCCAGCCAGAGATGTGAAAAACTGTGCCCCACTTGTGTACAATGAATTGATGCACATACTGTTATGTATAACTAATTAGAACAAATAAAAAAAATGATTTTATGGAAATAAGATGAATTCTTAAAAGTAACCATCCAAAGGTGGATGATTCTGGGGGCCATCTGGTCTACCAGGTCTCTCAGCTAGATTTCTACCTTTGCATTAGTTGCTTGAAAAGATGGAGAGCACTGGCCACCCAAGAAACTTGTTCCCATATTTAATCAACCTTTCAGCCCTACTTGTGGTCAAAGAGATTATAGCTATTGCTCCTTCCTTGCCTATGTGGCCACTTGATCACAGAAGGAAATTAATTGGCCTGGCATGATTTGCCTTTTGAAAAGTCACGTTGGTTTCCACCCAATACTTTGTGCTTTTCAAGTTGATGCTAATTGATTGATGTTAAGTTCTATATTTTCCCTGGTATTGAAGTTAAGCTGACAGGACTATAATTACCAGGATTGTCCTTTTTCCCTTTTTAAAAAGATGAGCACTTCATTTACCCTTTTTCAGTCTACAGGGACTTTCTTTATCCTCTTGAGTTCTCAAAAATAATCACTAGCAGCTATGTAATAACACCTGCCAATTCCTTAAGTACTCTTAGAAGAATGTCATCAGGCCCTGCTGATTTGCCTAAAGCCAGCTTTTCAAAATACTTTTTAACCCTTTTATTCCCTACTCTAGTTTGCATTCTCTTCTGTCGCAAGTTGGCATTGCTCTGATAACCGGGTCTCTGATGATTTTTTTTTTTCCATTTAAGAATTGAACGTCTCCCTGTCTTTTTCCAGCCTTTGTTATAAACTTCTTTTGAGGTGTTAAGTGAGATATTTTCTTGGAATGTAGGTTAGCCTTTAATCACTAGATAGGTTGATCTGTTATTTCTTAGGTTTTCTCTAAATTATATTCCTTGTATTTTTCATGTACCAGTAGCATATAGAACTGTGTGCTTAACTGATCTGCATTTCTTTTGCATGTACCTGTGTCTCTGACATCCTTCTCACCAGTGATCTCTGTTTACCTGAGATTCACTTTAAAAATGTACACTATTTCGGAATGATTTTCAATTTATGGAAAAACTTCAAAAGTTGTGAAGAGAATTCCTATAGAGTCTTTATCCAGCTTCCCCTAATGTTAACTTCTCACATAATGTGGTACATTTGTTCAAACTAAGAAATTAATGTTGTTAGATGATTATGAATGAAACTAGATGAATTTTGTCAGATTTTCACTACTGTGATTTTTTTCTGTTCTAGGATCATTCAGTCCAGGATCCCATATTACATTTAGCAGATTCACTTAAAAATTCTTATTTTTCTTTATCAATGATTTAAAGTGATATTGCATAGTCAAACTATGGAACCAGTCTAGGTGTCTTTCAATGAATGAATGGAAAATTAATATGTGGTATATATACACAATGGAGTTTTATTCAGTCATACGGAAGAATGCAATTATGTCATTTGCAGAAAAATGGATGGAATTTGAGTAGCTTATGTTAAGTGAAATAAGCCAAACTCAGAAAATCAAGGTCTTGAGTTCCTCTTACTTGTGGAAGCTGGAGAGGGAGAAGGATAAGAAAGGTGTAGGGGATGGGGATCTCATGAAAATTGAAGGGAGATCAGTAGAGTAGAGGAAAGAGCCAGGGGAGGAGGGAGGAGGAAAAAGGGAAATACTGGGGAATGTGATTGGTTAAATTATATTGTGTGCAAGTAAAAATATGTGACAAGAAATCCCATAATGGGCATGGGAGCAGGAAAGATGGTAGAGTGAGATGGACAACACTGCCCTAGGTACATGTATGGCTGCATATATGGTGTGACTCTATATCATGTACAACCAGAGAAATGAAAAGCTGTACTCCATTCATGTACAATGAATCCAAATGCATTCTGCTGTCATGTATACCTAATAAGAATAAATAAATAAATAAATAAAATCCCATCTACGTACAACCGTCATGCACCAAGAAAAATTATGGAAAAATTTTTAAAAAGGATGATAAATAACTCAAAATGATATTGTGTGATAGTGTCTATCAGGACTCTACTAATCTTTACATGCCCAACTAATTACCTTCATCTGCAGGATTAAAATTTGCATTATGCAGTTTTATCCTAAAAATAACTCCTTCCACGCACCTCACAGCTTAGTTTGACACTCTTAAGTTCAACTGAATATCAGGGTGTACTCCCCATGCTTCCGCCAGGGAATGGGGCCTGGGAAAATTATTCAAAAAGACCCTTCCGTTTCTGATTTGATCTTCATTTTATTATGATTCCTCTCTTGCTCTTTTTGCCTTTGATTTTGACGCTTTCTTTTGGCTTCTGGACAGGACTAGGACTGGAGTGAGCGGAGCAAGGTGCAGATTTTAAGGAGGCGCACAGTCTCGGGGTCAAGCAAGAGGAGGCTGGCACCGAAGAATCGGTGCCCATAAATTCTGTACCAAGGACACCTCGCTTGCTCTGTTCTGGGGTTTTAGAGCATAATGAATTATTCTTGATTGATAAGGTCAGATCGTTTTTCTTTCCTATCACCCACCTTCTCCCTTCCATTTCTTTTGTAATGCGTAACATCTGATATAATTAGCTTTTCTTCCATAACTGGTCCTGAGCCATGACCTCCTGCTTCTTTCCCCAGCTCCTTTCAAATATTAGCAAAAATTCCAGAAAGTCTTAGTTTCCATCCTCAGATGCAGTTGACCTTGAAAATAACTAGAGTGAAAAGTCCTGAGGGCAGGAGGGGCATTTTCATTGTTAGGGAATGTGTGTTTGGTTCTCTTTCTTTGCTTGCTCGACAAGTACTCTTGAATGACCAGTGGAAGAACTTTCTATCATTGTTGCCCAAGGTAGTCAAGGGAGCAGGGGCAGGTAGCAGCTGCCAAATTCCTTCTGTGGCTGCTGTTCATCATGGCCTCCTCCACAGAGAGATGGTTCTCTTTCATATTTCATTTCCTTGTGGAAAGCAGATTTTAAAGGGATTTTCTGAGTAGATGAGTATAGGCCTACGTGTAATTGTGTATTTGTATGCATAGTGTGCAATTTAAATTTTGCACTAAGTGCTAGGAAAAAAAGATCTTGTTTTAAAGCTTGTTTCAAGCTGTTAGACCTTCTTCTGGGCAATTAGAATAATAAAATGCAATTTAATACTCTCCTTTCAAGTTGCCAGATACATTTATAAGCCACATGGCTTTCCTTGACTGGGGGAATAAGTAAATCCACGACAGCCTAGGACAGTGAATGTTAATATTTAGAAAGAAGTAAATTATGATCATCTTCTTCCTCTGATCCATTTAGGGAAACCAAAGATTCTTCTATATTCATGATTTCCTGAGGAAAGGATAGTAATGCTTGGTAGGATGGGGTAGAATTGCTTAGTTGGTAGCATTTTTTTGGGGGCATTACAGAGAACAATTTTTGGTTTCCATAGTGAGGTGTAAGTCCTGGGGGATCTCTAACAGACACCATGACACCAGATCCTTGACCACAAGGAACTCAGTGGTTACTTACATAGCACCTGGGGTTCAGCGAAGACCTGTGCAACCAGTCCCTGCTTTATGTTTGTGTAGAATTCAAGTCACTAAATGGAAATCAAGGCTGCAAGTAAGAGATGCTTGGAAATTCAGTTTTTAAAAAATATATCCCAGCTGGCTCCCCAGTTTGTGTGGATAAGTTTAGAGAGTGTTTTAAAGACTTTAGTTTTAGAGTTTCCAAAGAGAAAGAACCGCAGACTGACACAAAACCATCTCAGCTGGTGGAGTCCCTAGATCAGTATTAGTTCAAAATCACTCCAGAAAGATGGTATGCCAGGGGGGCTAACTGTTCACACACAGATGGGGTAAGAGGCACTGAGTGCTTCAGCTTTGAAGAAAGAAAGCAGGCCTTGTAACAAGGAACTGAGTGACTGTCAACTAGTAGTTTACGGAGGAGGAGACCATAGGAAACTCTGGTAGAGGAGCCAGGGACTGCGACCGGGAGGGAAGGAAGCTGATGTGTTACCACTGTGGGCAAACTGTCCCACTGAGGAATTCTGGGAGAGAGCTACGAACGTGTCTTGAGTTAACTCTGACGGAGGGGGAAGGGAGATAGGGTATTTAATCGACCATCTCCCGATTTGCCATTGTTTGGGTTCTGCTCCTAGGGACATTACTCTTCAACCCTTCAGCTTGTCCTGTGATTGGGTTCTGGCCTCCAGAAGAACGTCTCAAAGGCAGCGAGAGGCAGGCCTGTCTGTAACAGCACCCGTGGCACTGAGGAGGAGTGACACCTCAGAGTGGGTGCAAGGGCCTTTATTTTCATGGTTGACTTAGAAGTGTGTCTAAGATCCATTAGGAGATATGACTCTCCTTCTATCACTGTGATCTGGTATTTTCAGGGAAATGGGCTACCAACTCAGGTGGAAAAGACCAGAAAAGCAAAAGAGAGCACACCTGAGAGGCAGATGGTCTTGGAAACAGAGTACAAAATCCCGAGGGCAGGAGTAGCATTTTCCATATTAGGGAGTGTCTGTTTCAATTGTCCCTCATTGTTTCTCAATAAATAGTCCTAAATGACCCACAAAAGAACTTTCTACTGTTCTTGCTCAAGGGAGCAGCAGCAGGTAGCAGCTGCCCAATGCCTTACGTGGCTGCTGTTCATCATGGCCTCCTCCACGCAGAGCTGGTTCTCTTGCAAGGTCTTCCCCTGTCTCTTGCAGACATCGTGAAGGTTCTTGATGTCAAGTTGCAGGCTCAGGAGCTTGCTGCTAAGGTTGCTCACTTCTCTGTCTCTCTCCCCCGCCTAGGCAACAGGAAAAACAAAAGCATCAATTATCAATCATCAAGAAAATGCTGGCTTTCATTCACTTATCAGGTTGACAGAGACTTTAAATTTGCTGGAAATTTGTCCATCAAGCCTTTACTATTATTACTCATCCTGTGTAACATTTACACAGCATCCATTTGCGAGGGGTCTGAGTGCTCTGCATTATTCAGGCAATTACTTATTTATATTAATTAATCTTCACCACACTGCTGTGGGTGCATCAGACAATTCCCCGTTTTTCAAGAGGAAGTCAGAGCCTAGAATAATTCCAGGCATCCAGTGAACTGCCTATAAATATTAATGGTTCTGCCACCGATGAAATGAACATATTGAGATGTCAAATGAGCTAGTCAAGACTTGAGTGACTCAGTGATGGAGTTGATGTGAGATTCTGAAGTCTCACAGAAGTATAATGGATAAACTTTCTCTTTATCCATTATTTCCAGTCTCCCTCCCCTATAAACCTTGTGCTTTTCTTTATAGGAGTTCCCCAATGGTAACAAAAGTGAAATCTCTGGGCTGACTGGATAAGATCCCTGTCTTTGATTTATGAGTGAAAAGGATTAGTGATGGAGATCAAAATAGAGACTGTGGAGTACAGCAACTTGGGTGGGGTGGGGTGGGGTGGGGATGCAGAGAAGGGATAGGTGGGTGGGACCTCTGTCTCATCACATGTCCCTTTCCACTCTGTTATGGGTGGCAGCAGCATGAAAAGGAATTTGGAAGAAGCCCTCCATGAACCTACATCCACCCATCCTAGCCTTCTCTTTTAGAAGAATTCCCATGAGACCATGGAAGCTGCTTTTCCTGCAGGATCCCATCACTTTGCCTATACGGTCACTGCTGGTCCTCATTAATGAGGACAGCCACTGCCATCTCTGACTTTTAGACTTTGGCCCTGAGGCTGGTGCCTGCATGGGAAGTGTTCATCTCTTAGGTTAGATTTCCCAGAAGCAGCTTCTTATCCGCAGGCTTGTAGCATCTATTAAAGAAAAGCTCCAAGAGAAACCGAAAGAAGAGATGGGGAGGCAGCATGGGGAAGGGGAAGAAGCCATGCGAGGGGGACACTTCTAGACAATGACCTTGTGGATCACTTTAGCCTGAACTCTGGAAACTCAGGAGGGTAAGCCGTCTCTCAGAGTCTGCCCTGAGCGGTGGCAATGAATGCTAGGCTGTCGAGCTCAGCATCAGCCAGTTAATGGCTGAGGGTTACCCCCCGGGAGCTAAGTTCCCAAGGTCTTCCAGCTCTTGATCCTATAGGCAAAGTGACTTCAATAGTCTCAGGGCAGTTCTTCTAAGAGAGAGAAGGCAGGGATGGGTGTATACAAATGAGCGCCGGGATCAGGATCCCATACCTGGTTAGGTGCAGAGCCAGGAAAGTACCTTCTTCCCATCTCTATATCCAGTGCTCTGCCACCATGTCTTATAGACCAGTCTGGCTTTTGAAATATATGAGCTATATAACACGCACTCTCAGGGGGAACTGGAGACCTGATACGGACATCATAAATCAAGTCCTATTGGACAGGTCAGTTGAAGAAACCTCTGCACAAGGCCAAAGAGGGCCAGAGAACAACGTGAGACTCGGACACTGCAATGTCAGAGTGTTCGGAATTCAGAAGGTTTCCCAGAAGTGCTGCTGTCTCAGCTGATTTATTTCTTCATTTCCATTTAGTACCTGGATTTTTTTTTTTTTTTTTTTACCACTTTACAGTTTAATTAGGTTAACGGCATGGCTCTGTCATTAAAAGGATTTCATTATCTCAAAACTCTCCCTCCTCCTCTCTCGCTCCTTGTTCCTTACTTTCAGAAAAATAACAGTGGATGTCAACTGCCCCAAGCATGTAATTACCATTAAGACAATTACCAGGGACTCTCTTAAGAGAATACATGTAGAGTGGTTAAAAGAAATAGTGTGCAGATGCTTTTTCTAACTTGAAAACAAAATCCTTGACCCGATAAGAAAGCAGTTTGATTCAAGTGCTTGGGAATAGGCTCTGGAGCCTTACTTGATGGGAGTGAGGCCATACGGATCCCCTCTGCTCTTGCCACTCAGCCATTTTTGGGGGGCATCAATGAGTAGATTAGGTGATGATGTGATGCCTGTCCCACTGGAGAACTTAATCCCCTGTGCTCTTGCCTCAGTGCTGAAAATATGTGTCTTAAAGAGAGGACTATGTCACCAGGTTGCTCCATGTGGAGCCTAGTACGCTGAGGTCTCACTAGCAAAATACCAAATGATGTACAACTCGAATCTCTAAGTCAACAGTTAAATGTTCTCTCTCAGGCTAATAAAAATGTCCCCTCTCTTTAGTTTTTGATGTCCTCTGAGTAAAAGGCCTCCTAGCCGTATTCTTTTATACCATGAGGACTTCAGAGTTGGATCTTTAATGGAGATGATCTCATCTAATTTGGATATTTAGCACGGGCTCAGAGTCTCTGAGGAAATTTCTTCATTCATAAAACAAGAGGTTTGGAATAAATCATCTTTCTTTGAAGATTTCCCAAACCAGTTGAATAACAAATGTCTCTTGCTGAATGTCAAATGAAATCTGCATTTGAAATCGAAATCTAACCATTCATTCCTAAAGACCAAACCATAAAGGAGTTCTGAAGCCCCAGAACAGGAGTAGAAATGCTTGAGAAGCAGTTCGACAACTTTCACGAACCATATTCCATTTGTAACTACAGGTAGTTGTTCGGAGAAGCTGTGCTATCTCGGAACTCCAGAAGGAACGTTTTTCTGGAGTCCCAGTGAATTTAATTTCCTGCTAATATCTTGCACAGACTTTAGCTGTGAACTATTTATAATCCTATCTACTTTATGAAGGCTAACTTCTAGGCAGATGCCTTTTGAGTATAATATGCAGTAGGAATGGATTTAATCTGACATTTCATCAATCATAGCTCTGCAACCAGGACCGGGGCATGAGAGGAACTGAGAGTCATAATGCTGACCCCTCAGGCACCATCTGATCCTGTCCTGGATCTGAAGTCATTAGCGATGGTTGAAATCACAAGTCCCTGTGGCTAGGTGGGTTTTCCTTTGGACAAAACATATATTTAGATGCCCAGTTTTGTGTATATAAGGGTGGAACCTGGTCACTCTGTTTAGAAGCATGTGACACCAGCAAAGCTAACAGCCCACAGGCAAAATGGTGAGTACTGATTCTGCAGTTGCTACCATACTCATGATAATGAAGAGACAACAGGTTATTTACTGGGGTAAATTTCTGTTTTGATTAAATGGCTCTTTTGTCAAAGAACACGCCTTCTCAAACATATTTCAAAAGAGGAGACTTTTTGCTCTAGTCTTCAAAGGATAGTTTCATATTTCTTCTTGTGGAGGAATTGATGTTAAATTAAAGCTTGGGACTCAGTAGCCCTTTTAGAGCTCAAGAGCGTTACAAAGATTCAAAATGGCAGCATGCCCAGGGGTTTGGCACTTGAATAAGAAAGCTTGGTGGAACTTGGGTGGCAGTTTCCAGAGTAATTTTAGAGTCAACCAACAACACTATAAAAGCTATCATCTTTGAGAAATTATTGGAGATAAGGACAAATATTCAATAAACAATGGAAAACCATTTTTTAAAACCATCAGTCGTACCACAACTACTCAACAGATTCCAATTTATGGTGAGAACCACCCTTTACAGAACAGGGCACCTTGAAAACTAATCGTGCTTCAGGAATCTTTACATTTTACTTGTGTAATGATAGAGTTTATAGTTATCTATAGTCATTTCAAACACTAATTTTGATATCACTAGATTTCCAAGTTGCTTTCACATTTATAGAAATATTGCAGATTCACATCACATAGGATGGAAATTAATGGAGACTCATACAAGGTTTTGACTATGAGCAAGAATTTTGGAACAAATTATGTTCATATAGTGAAGAATAAGAATATTTTGTTGGACTCTAAATTCTTTAAGCATTGACACTCTGTGTAAGTATGTAGTTTAGGGTGCACACAACATATGGCAGAGATGGACCACCTATGGAATGTGGGCTGACCTTAGCTGGCACTTGGGCAAACATCATATTTTGCCATCATATCCCCAGAGATCTTACTGTACTAGAAGGTAAGATCCATGAGAGCAGGAGTCTTTGTGCTGTTCACCTCTCTATCCCCAGCTCCTAGGGCAATGTCTAACACGGTGAAGGTGTTCCAAGAGAGATCAGTGAAATAAAGGAATGGAATTCTAGAAAATTCATACCAGTTCCCAGTTTCCTGCAAAACTGGTAGCAAATCCCTTATGGCTCCTAATCCAGCTGGCAAGGGGCAGAAATGCCTCTTTTAGAAGTTGCTCCCCTCTTGGTAGGAGGGTTGTTAAAAAGCCTAAGTCATGTGGGTTACCACTGTACTAACCAAAACAGCCCCCTTCAATCCTTTCTGGAAAAAGTCAGGAAATGCACATGCAGTTCAATCAAAACGTTAGACAAATCAGAGCATCCCGTTTCCATATCATTCCAGATAAAAAAGAATGTTGGCAACCATCATAAATATTAAGCGCTGTTTTCGCGTCGTATCTTACAACCCTGCCAGCAAGCCTTTAACACAGGTGCTTGTCACTCATATTTTCTGGGTGAAGCAAAGCAAGTTCGGAGAAAGTCACATTCAAAGTCATTCTGCTGTGGGCTGCGGACCCAGATCCACCTAGCTCAAGTCTGAGTTCTTAAACTCTACGCTCTGCTGTCCACTTCTGTCTGGGATATTTGGTGATGCTTATCCCTGGAATTTGAGCCACGAGACTTAAAGAAAAGAAGTCCCTTGTAACTCAGTCTCGTGTGTGGACGAGTTAGGAGCCTTACCTCGTCTTTCAGTTCCTTGGCAGCACTCAATTCTCCTTTAAGCTTTAGCATTTTCTGAGCTTTGTTATAAACCTGGAAAAGTCCAAGTGTTTAAGATGGAAAACATATAAATGAGTCTAGCCCTTTAACAACTTTCTCAGCTGGATCTATGCCCTCAATAGGGGGTTTGGAAAAATTTTCCTAAACTGTTAGCAGTGACTTTCCTACTCAACTGTTTGTGTTTTCAAAAGTGTGTTAAAACCTTCACCAGGGAGGCAGGACTATGGTTTTTATATCTTTAACCAGAAAAAGCACTGCTCAGTGGACCAAATAGGAAAGCAAAAACACTGAATTTAACTTATTTTCTAGATTTCTAAGTATTCTGAGGCTTGGATATAGTTGACACCATGTACTTAATTATGAACCAGACAGGATGTGCATGACCCAACTTCATTCTTCTGAGAATTCTGGAGACAAGTACTCTTACTCTCATTTTACGGAGGAGGAAGCTGCAGCCCAGAGAGGCTAAGTGACATCCTCAAGGTCACAAGGCTCTCCTCCTACTCCACAAAGATCTCCTATTCATTTTATAATTATTAATCTGAAATGTCTGAAGATGTGAGGTTTTTGAGGCATCGACTTGCCATAATGCTGGTGCTTATAAAGTCAGGAGACTTTGTAAAGTGTTGAGAATTATCTAGACAAAAAGCCTCCAAGGAAACCAAAGATTTTTGCACATGTATGTGTAAGTTCAGGATGATGCATTTGAGGTCATAATGTACTAAACTTATTAAAATCATCTAATTCACAATTTTAAACTCTAGAACTAGGGGAGATTTCCACCAGGCACTTACCTGCAGAATAGTTCCAAGAATGAGAAGCTATCAAAATACTCATTCTTTGTAATGAACCACATCCCCCACCCCTAATATAAGCCAAAAGGAAGAAAGAATGCTGGTGATCCATGGAATTTGGAATGTACTATGGAGTTGTATTCTGATTTTCTGCATTGTGGACCCTCCTAAGTCTTCATGCACAGAGATGCATTATGGGACTAATGATGTAGATCAGGCTTACCTGATAGGGATAGGCTAGGTGATGTCGCAGTAACAAACAACCTCCAAATCCCAGTGGCTTAAAGCTATGAAGGGTGATTTTTCACTCATGACATGTCCTTTATGAGTCATCTAGGGCTCTGCACCACATTGTCCCTCTCTGCTCCTCATTGTCCTCAGCTGGTGGAACTTCTATTATCTAACATGTTGCCTGTTGCCATGGCAGCAAAAAGGGAACTTGGTGAATTACATACTGGTTCTTAAAGTGGAAGTGAAACATTCACGTCTGCCCACCTTTCACTGGCCAAAAGAAATCACGTGGTCGGGCCTAACTTCCCTTGTGCTTCAAGAAAATATTGATGAATGTCACAAACTAATTTCACACTAGGCAAGTGAGAAGACTGAAAATGGGGTGGCTTAAGGGAACACTCACAGGGCTCTAGCAAAGCTTCCACACCTGTAGTATCCAATTTGAAATGTCCTTTGGGGAGGCCCTCCAGGCTCCTGGTGCACTTGGGCAGGCACATGCTCTGTCTCAGGACCTCTCCTCTTACACCCGTCCTACACAAATTCTATGCTTTGCCCTGGAAAGTAGACAGGATGTGAGAATCTTGCTCATTCTCTTGGTGTTGATCAAAGTGCCTCTGTCCCTGGATTGCTAAACCTATGTGGGATCTATCATTTTCCTTTTACTGCATCTTATAGATCTCACCAGGGTCTAATTCTCTCGCTTGTATTTCAATTCCACCATCCCTTCTTTTCCCTAACTCGGAGGATCATTGTTTAGTTTGGGGGAGGGGAAGGATGATGGGCGCAGCTGAGCAAGGTCATTGAAACTAAAGCTGAGCAGGTCAGGATGGGAAAGCACAGTGGGTTCCACAAATGCCATGATCACGGATGGCTGACATTGGCTCTCTCCCTGAGGAACGGGAACTGCTGGGTGGACTGTGGACTACTGGTCTTCGAACAACATGGTCTATTCCTTTTCCTTTTCGATCTGGATAGAAGAATATCAAGCATCTGTTTTTCCTCACCTAAAACATGTTTCAGGGTTTTCAGGGAAAGTGATACTATTTAGTTTAAAGTTGAAGCTACTTTCAGAGGCTAATCAAAACTAACCTTAGATTTACCGGCAGCAGATTTCAGAGTTTTCTTCCATGTTCTATTTCCTGCCAGTAAAAAAGTATGATGAATCCCAGAGCTCTTAATTATTGAAATGATGAAAGATCTTCAACATTTCTTTTATTCTTAAAGATATGTGAGCACCATGGATGGACCAAGATGCTCCTGGTATAACACATTTTTTTTTCTACTTGGGATGTATGAATTGAGCTATAGTGTGTGTAGCCTGGCATGAATAGAGTCCACCTATTTGGATCCAAACCAATCTCTGAAAGAGAAATTCCTTGATTGTGTTTTTAAGTGTTGGCCAGGGAGATGTATGGAATTTTGTAAGGAAATCTTAAAGACGGGTGATGCACAAATTTTTGTTTCTTTCCTCCTTCCTAATCGCCTGCAGTGCTAATTTAATGCCTGGTTCTTCAGAAGCCATTTGGAACACAAGTTGATACTCATAGAAATGGAAGGAGCCCAGGCCCCTAACAATGTAGAAGTCCGTATCCACCAGAGCAGTTTCTATCTTGTTTAAGTCACTGTTATTTTGTTTTTTTTTCTGTTTTATGCAGATGAATTTCATGCAAATGGACAAAGTACCCTCAAAGAGACTTCTTTACAATTCACTCCCCATTTCTGGCACTTCCACTAGCTGCACAATGCACAACAGACTGTACATTTTGGAAATCTGATTTTGGCATGGACCAGCTGTTTGCCTTTACTATGGATGTTGGTGATTTGCTCCTCTCTCCAGCCGTGGTCTATTCAGGTGAAATAACAGGAACATACAGAATTTTTGGAAATAATTTTAGATTTCCAGAAAAGTTGCAAAGATAGTACAGAGAATTCTTATATACCCTTTTCTTTGTTTCCTCCAATGTTAGCATCTTTCATAAGAGTACAAGGAACAGAACTAAGAAATTAACTTGGATCCAAAATTGTTGAAAAAAAACCCCACAGACTCTATTAGAATGTCCAATCCAGGAACCCACAATGCATTTCATTCCTCTTTTGTCTCTTTAGATTCCTCTAATCTGTGATGGTTCTTCAGGTTTTCCTTGTCTTCCATGACCTTGATAGTTTTGAAGAATGCTGGCTAGTTATCTTAAAAGCACAACTTTCAATTTGGACGAGCCTTCTGTTTTCTCACGCTGTGCGTTTGGGCAGGTGTACCATCTACCCTCTTAGTGAATCACAGCTGGGGATAACTGATGTCAACGTGTCTTTGTCACTGATGATGTTAACCTTGGGTCACTGGTTATTTGGTGTCCACTGGGTTAATCTACTTTAAAGTGACTCTTTTCCTCATTACAATTAATAAATACTTTGGGGGAAGATTAAATGTATACAAATATCCTCTTTTTCCTTGAATTTTCACCTGCTATTTTTAGCAAGCAGGCTTTTGCCTGTAAAAATTATTACTATGACATTCCAATGAAGATTTCCTATTTCTCTTATTCCCTCTACATTTGTTCATGGGAATTCTTCTGGAAGGAAGAGTTGCTCCTTCTCCCCATTTAATTATGTGTTGCTATGGGTCTGACCACATGGGTATCCATTTTAATGGCTGGGTTATAATGTAATACTACTGTTTCTATGGTTGCCCAATTTTCCCAACTTTGGCTCTGCCACGTTGGTTCCTGGGCCCTTTCCACAAGGCCTCACGCTTTTTGGAACACTTCTGCGCTTTCTGGCACCAGAGTGTCTTCCAGTCTCATCTTGCATTTTCCTGTCCCAGCTACTTCTTCATGGAGCCAGGGATCACATTTTGATTCAAATCATGTGACAGTGGACAAGTTACCTTTTTGGATTCCTAGTTTCCTCACTTGGAAACAACTGCAGTAAAAATACCTACTTTACAGGATTATAATGGGAACGAAATAAATAACACAGGCATAATGTATGTAATATTTTAACATTTTTACTGGGCTTTTATTCTTTGCCTTCTTGAGGGTGGATTTTGCTTTTTGAGCTTCCCTCAGCTGCCTTTTACCTCATACAAAACTCTTGTCTTGAGAAAGAATTTTCTAGTTTTGAAAAATCTTCTCTCCTCATCTTTGAAGCCTCCTCCTGGCTTCAAAGAGTTCAGTGAAAAGTCAAGGCCTTTTGGAGGCGTTATTACCAACTGGCATTCTCGTTGGTGCCTGTTCTCCAGGAGCACAAGGGTTAAATACTTTGTGATAACTTCAGCACTGAACTGCCAAGTCTCCTGTGTTCAGCTCAGCAATCAAACTGCATAACCTAATAGAGCCCCCTGGTGCTACGGGAAACACAAGACACTGATTTATATTTTAATATCAGTAATTTCCACAAGAGCAACATTTCTGAGTGTCATTTTACAATTTCTGTCAAATGCCAGCTCAGTTTTTCTTAATTCTGTTTATTGTGTCTGAATTTGCAACCTCATCGGCAATGCAGATTCTTGGCTCCCAGGAGAGAACATTTCCATCTCTCTCTGCAATGGGATGGATGGGGCAGAAATGGGCCTATAAAAGAATTGGAAATGTAAATGAAGTACTGTTTATTAAGAACAGTTATTGAGTAGTTTTAGTTAAAAGAAAAAAAGAAAAGAAACTTTAAAAAATAAAAGGAAAACAAAAGGAGTGTTTGGGATCCGAACTGAAATTTTCTTTTCCAGAAGGAATAACTGTGTACGCTGCAAAAAATTGAGAAGGGGGACTGGTTTGGGGGCTGTGTGGACACATTTGCTGTAAGACTGTTGCTGTGGCCATTAACACAGCAGCGGGTTGTAAAGTGCTTTGGGATCTTTCAGGATCAAAGGTGCACAGCTACATAAATGCCAGATGTTGCCATTAAGCAGGAGTCTGGTTCTCTCCTGTATTCTTTGAACATCTAATAAAAGAACAAAGCTGGCGTTGCTGGCACCATACCACATCTCCTGGTCCACGTGCTTAGGGCTTGGAGTGCTTCCCCAGGCCGCGGGCTGCAGATGCACACCCTTGTATGCCTGGGTCCTCCTCCAGTTTCTACATTGGTCCTTTCTCAGAGGGTTCATGAGCAACTAACTCCCTGTAAAAGCTCGACAGAATGCTCTTCTTCCAGGCTTAAAACTTAGCTCTGGTTAGAGACCTTCTCTTCATTGGTTGTTAAGGGAAAGCTAGCCAAGAGTCAGAAAGCCAGCCACTGGCAACACTCAGGGCCCTGCCCAGATGGGAGTGTCGTTATTCCCGGAATCCTTTTTTCTCCAAAGCCACAGCTCCTGTAGGTCATCTTGAGCCCAAAGCACTTGCTTGGCCTCTGATTGGTGTTAAGACCTCCTGCATTTCAGCAGCAATCCTTCAGGTTCCTTCACTCTAAATCCAACATCATGTCTCATTGCCAAACCTCTGGCAGAAGCCGTGTTGAGTTTCTCAGTGGAGCTATCGACCACATTGACTGCAGCCGCAGCAACGTGTTTCTCCCCATCCAAAAGGGTAAAAATAACAGGAACAAGTTGTCGGAAATGAAATTTCAATTCATCCACGCCCTTTCTACACTTCTGCTGCGACTCCCAAGCAGGGATCGATAGTGTTTAGACAGCCAAGGAGATTTTTTCCCCTCTTAAAGCACCAGATCAATAGTAAAAAAAAAAAAAAAATTCCTCCTTTCCTCTGTATGTGTTGTAGTAAATGTGAACAAATCAGAGGCCTTCGGCTAAACGGATTGACTGAAGGCGGCAGCAGTCCGGCGCTTTGTAACTAAAAGCGCATCAACCGCACAGGTAGTGACCAGGGAGGACGTCCTGGCGCTCCCATGGTTCTGATAACAAGGAGACTTCAAAGGGAATTTCCGTCCCCAAAATGAATGAAAGAAACAAAAAGATTCCTGTGCATCACAGCATCCAGGCGGGACTTTTTTTAAAAAGAATGATAAATACAAGGATTACTGACCATCACAGAAGTGTGTTTTATTGGAAGACAGCTTGGACTGTGGGACCTCCTTACTTCCTCTCCACTTTGTGGATTGCTTTTTTATTTTTTAAATATTTTTTTAGTTGTAGATGGACACAATGTCTTTATTTTATTGCTTTGTATGTGGTGCTGAGGATCGAACCCAGGGCCTCACGCATGCGAGGCAAGCGCTCTACCGCTGAGCTACAATCCCAGCCCCATGGATTGCTTTTTTAAATGAATGCACATAATGTAAAATTCTTAACTATCTCATTTTCTAATTGTTTCACAACTTTTCCTCCCAGAATGCCATCCACCTTCCAAATATCTCCTCCTAGGGAGATTCTGAACCCTGCATCTCTGGATTACCTGGTATTTCTCTGAATTATCTGTTTTCCTCCTTTGCTGCCCCAGATGTTCTGCGAGACCTGTTTTCGCTCCTCTCCTTAATCCCATTATTCATATGAGAGAGAAATTAGGTCAAAACTCAATTCTGATTTTCCTCAAATGATTTGCCCACGAGCAGCCTTCTTCTTCCATTATGAAAAATTCCATATTTTATTGTGACTTTTTTTCCCACTGGAGATATATTAAAAAATAATACACTGTGCAGATATTCACATGGATTATCCTGGTTTCCAAATTTGGGCTTTTTGTTACAAGAACTAGAAACCAGTAGATGATAGCCTATGGAATGAGAAACTCAAGACCTTTAAAGTGGGCTGCTATTAAGCAGATCCTTAATTTTATTTGGAAAAACTAATCTGAGGATTCAAAAGACCATCACATAGCTGGTCCTCCTTTATGGGGTTAAAAAAAATTCTCCAACTTGCAAAACCCAAAGGTGAAGTGGCAGGAACATATAAATGCCAGCCTTCACCATAAAAGACCTGTTATTCTTACCAATGATCATCCTACTAACTTCTAAAATGAATTGTGATTATATTTGAAGCAAAGCACTGGCTAAATCTGGTGTAGAAGCATATTAAAAAGCTAGCTTGTTAACATGTATTAGCTTTATTAATATATGGTCATCAGCATACCACAGTGATGCAGCCACATCAATGTTCATAGCATTATAATTCACAATAGCTAAACTGTGGAAGCAACCTAGATGCCCTTCAATAGATGAATGGATAAAGAAACTATGGTATATATACACAATGGAATATTACTCGGCATTAAAAGAGAATAAAATCATGGCATTTGCAGGTAAATTGATGGAGGTGGAGAACATCATGCTAAGTGAAGTAAGCCAATCCCAAAAAACCAAAGGCTGAACGTTTTCTCTGATAAGTGGATGCTGATCCATAATTGGAGGGCGGGGCATGAGATGAGTGGAACTTTGGATGGGGCAAAGGGGGAGGCAGGGGAGAAGAGGGGTTTGGGGGTAGGAAAGATGATAGAATGAGACAGACATCATTACCCTAGGTACATGTTGGATGCATGAATGGTGTGACTCTACTTCGTGTACAACCAGAGAAGTGAAAAATCGTGCTCCATTTGTGTACTATGCATCAAAGTGCATTCTGCTGTCATGTATAACTAATTAGAACAAATAAATAAATATATTTAAAACAGAGAAAAAATATATAGTGTTTAGTATAGGTTTACTTAAATACAGGTTTATAATGACAGATAACAGAAGTGATTCTCCCCGATTGCACTATATACGGAAGCTTGTCTTGGAGCGGTTTCCTGCCACATTCGAGGCCACGCTTCAAATCAGACTTGTTCTCCTCATGGTCGCTGGCGTATCTCCAGCGTAGGAGAAAGGGAGATGCCCTTCAGGCACTTCGAAAGTCAAGAGCTTAGGTGATAGCAGGAATGTCCCTCTCAATGGCTATTTCCAACCATGGAAAAAGAGAAACTGAGGCTAAACGATTAATTTATTCAGAAAGTCATCAATACTGAGAACCCAATGTACATTAGCCATGGCAAAAATGTACATTGACAAATATAACTAGGAGAATATTGGCACCTTAAGTAAAAAAGCCCACTTTCCTCCAGTAGGAGGCCTTGGGCTGCCTGTAACTGGTAGCCCCTCCCTCTCTAATGCTTCTCATTATCATTTAAAAGGTTTCAACAGTTGGATATGTAATGTGTTCATGAGTCCCAAATGTGGAAAGGCATTGGCTGGATTTGCAATCGTTCCCCACATCCACGGTCTTCCCCTCGGCCCCTGGCTCTGTACCCTTCAGGTGGACACTGTGTTGCAGCAACCTGCTTGTCCTCTGGCCTCTGCTGTTTTGGCCAATCAGAGCACCCGCAGGAGGTGGTGGTGGGGGGGGAATGCATGCTGTTTGCAGGTGTGCCCTCAGCTCCTGCCCTGGCAGTCCCCAGGAGAGACTGAGATTGCCTCTCCCAGGGTCCTCTCTGTGCAGTTTCTCTGGTAGGCATTTCGACTCTGTTCTCTGGCTCCTGAGGCCTGGAGATGGTCAAGGCTGCCCCTGGGCACTGCCTGACACCTTGTAGTTTCCCTATAGCATGCCCACACCTTTGTGAGTTATTCCACAAATTACTCCGCTTGAGCACACCATCTGCTTCCTGCCTGGACCCTGATTAATAAGGTAAATGGTGGAAAGTCTCGTTAGCAGTTGTATTCATTTCCTAGGGATGCTGTAACCAAACAGGTGGCTTAAAACAACAGAAATGGATGTCTCAGAGCTGTGGAGGTTGTGATCAAGGTGTCAGCAGGCTTGGTTCCTTCTGTGGGCTGTGACAGCATCTGATCCCGTGGTCTCCCCTGGCTTAGGGTGGTTTGCTGAAATGTTTGGCCTTCCTTGGTGCCTCCGCCCCTCACTCCTGTCTTTGCCTTCATGTTTACATGGCATTCTCCCTGTGTGCACACCTGTCTTCAAATTTTGCCTTTTATAAGGACATTAGTCATATAGAATGGGGGGCCCATCCTCCTCCAGTACGATCTCATCTTAATTAATTGTGGTTGCAAGGGCCCATTTCCAGATAAGGTCATGCTCAGGTACTGATGTTAGGACTTTGATATGAGAATTTGCAGGGAGATACGATTCAATTCATAACAGCAGTGAAATATGCTCAAATATTTTCTCTTTTGCATTAAGAAATCTTTCCTGACCTCTACCCACTGTTTGCTATCATCTCCCCTCCTCTACTCAGGTTTTTCACCACTGTGACTAAAAGACCCCACCAGAATGATTATAGAGAATTATTATTCATTTGGGAGCTCACGGTTTCAGTGGACTCCGTCCACAGGTAGCGACTTCAATCCTCAGGGCTCCAGGGGAGGCAGAACATCATGGTGGAAGAGTGTGGCAGAGGGAAGCAGCTCACACAGTGATCAGAAGCCAGAGAGACTCCACACTCCAGATACAAAATATATACCCCATAGCCACGCTCCCAATGGACCACTTCCTCCAGCCACACCCCACCTGCCTCCAGTTACCACTCAGTTAATCCCACTGGGGATTAATCTACTGATTAGGTTAAGGCTAGAACCCAATCATTTCTCTTCCAAACCTTCTTGCATCGTCTCACATATGAGCTTTTGGGGACAACTTATAGGCAAACCTTAACACCTTCATTCTTCTCGCCACTTGTGTTCATGAATGGCTTGTTTACATTTGCTTTTTCTTGGTAATTTCTCCACCAACTGCTTCCCCCCCTCACCTGGAGACCTCCACCCAGCAGCATCAACTCTGACAGGTCAAGATCAAGCTTTTGTGTCAGATCCCATGGACTCTTTTTGCTTTTTATTGTATTCAACAAACTTGACGCCAGTGGCTCCTTCTAAAAACACTTCCTCCTCCTAGAAATACTGTCCTCAGCTCCTGAGACCCTCTCCCCTGATCTATAAACACAACTGCCTTCTAGACGGTGAGACCAGATTGCTCCACAGATTTCTCCAATTCAGCCTCTAAAAATAAACCTGTATTCCTCTTCTCTAAGCCTGTTTCTCCTGCTGTTACTTATTCATTTAACAAACACATAACATTTATTGTGTATGAGGCATATTCTGAACACATCGCTATTCACTGTAACACGTGCCACATGTCCATGACACAGCTGTTATTTTTGTCACTGATGGGAAACTCACACACAGGGAGGTGAAGTCACTTGTCCAGGACTTTATAGTAGTATGTGATAAAACAGGGTTTGAAACCAGGCAGCCCAGCCCTGGAGTGGTACCCATAACCACTACTGCAAGCTGTGTCCCTGAGAGGCACCCACCCCCACACCCATGCTATTTGTTTAAACCCATAAATTAAAAAAAAAATTTTTTTTTAGTTCTAGATGGACACAATATCTTTATTTTATTTACTTTTTATGTGGTGCTGAGGATCGAACCCAGTGTCTCATGCATGCGAGGCAAGCGCTCTACCACTGAGCCACAATCCCAGCCCCTCAAGCCCATAAATTTGAGCGCCATCTTGATTTCTCTCCCCTCAACCCCCAGTACCTTCATTCCATTACTCACCAAATCCTGCCAATTGTATCTTCTGAATAAATCTTTTATTGCCTCTCCTCATCCTCAGTGCAGTAACTATTCTCCCAGCAACCAGAGAAATGATTGTGTTATTCCCTTGCTTACAACCTTTCAGTAATAAAGTTCAGATGAAGTTTAGGTACAACGAAGGGCAGGAGGCCTTCCTTCATCTACGCGCTCTTTTCTGGCCCTCCTCCTTGACCTTCACGCTCCCCACCACAGCTCTACTGAGTAACGTCTGGTGTTTAAGACACATCCCTGCCTTTGGCTGCGCTGCTTCAGCCGCATGCGTCACCCCTGCCCATCTCCCCACATCTCTTAAGCTAACTCCAGCTGCTCCCTCAAGGACTCAGGGGAAATATCGTTTCTTCTACAAAGTCATCCCTGGCTCCCCAGGCTTGGGTTCTTCTTCCAAGCACATGGTCCCACCTTGCTCCCTGAACCTCCATTCCAGGACAGCCATCACGCTGTATTAGAACTGTAGGCATATTCGTCTTTCCCTCTAAACTGTAGGCTCCACAGATAAAGGGATTGTATTTTGCTTGTTTACCATCTTATCTCAAATAAACAGACAAGTATCTGGCGCATAGTAAAGAGATGACCAATCATATTTATCACAAGAATGAAGAACCAATGAATTAATTTATAGTAAGAAATTGTCACAGAAATGGGAATGCTCTTAGTCTACACGGACAGCATGCTTTCTCTTCAAAGGTAGATCAACACGAGAAATCAACTAGAGCTAGAGGAGCAGGAGAGGCAGGGTTAGAAGAGCCTTAGATGCTAGGATTTGGAGTGTGGGATTTGTCTGGAGGCAAAAGGGAGCCCCAGAAGGTGTTTGAACTTGCTTCAAGACGGGCACAGTGGTGACTGTCTGTAATCCCAGTGTCGCTAGAGGCGGAGAGAGGAGAATCACGAGTTTGAGGCCAGCCTCAGCAATTTAGTGAGGCCCTAAGCAATTTAGTGAGACCCTGGCTCAACATTAAAAATAAAACAAGGTCTGGGGATGTAGCTCAGTGGTAAAGTGACCCTGGCTTCACTCCTTAGTACCATAAAAAAAAAAAAAAGTTTCTTCAGTCAGTTTGATGCAGTGGCACTTGCTTGTAATCCCAGCAACTCTGCAGGCTGAGGCAGGAGGATTGCAAATTCAAGGCCAGCTTGGACCAATTTAGCAACTTAGTGAAACCCTGTCTCAAAAAAAAATAAAAAATAAAAATAAAAGAGCTAGGGTTGTGGCTTAGTGATAAATTGTCCCTGGGTTCAATCTTCAGTACCCGCCCCCCCAACCCAAAAGCCAATTGATCAGAGTAACAGGTAGTAACTCAATTTCTTACTACAGTAGTATACTATTATATCCAAATAGATAAACACATCCTGTGGAAGTTTACTAAGCACTGAATAAAAGCAAGCAAATAAAGGAACTTAATTTTTGAAGAAATATTTCCTAAATGAAGACTGGTGGGGGGTGAGATTTAAAATCATGGGACAAACAATGCTGTCCTTCTGAATGGCTCCTTTTCTTTAATCACTGGGTGAGTTGACATATGAAGTCTGCTGCATTGGGCTCCAAGAACCATCTGTCTTTACCTGGTTGGGTTAAAGCAGGCAGGACTTGCAAACCTTTTTGGTCTAAGCAATTCCTGTTGTACTAGGATCTACTCCGTGCCGTCTAGGATTTCTTTTGCCAAAATTCCCTTGTAACCCTGAAGGTCAAGATGAGATGGTAGGGCTGATTTTGGAGGGCGGTGGGCGAGTAGATAACTCTCACAGATCCCTTGATGTCTGGAAGTCTTTTTCCTTGTGGCCGTTGCTCAGCCATCAGGACGTGGAAGGGAAGGAGAGGGAGGTGGTTACAAATGGGTGCCGCTATTGGTACGTTGGAAAATACTTTTTGATGAACAGTCATTTCCTTCCACTGCCGGAGGGTGTTGATAATGAGCAAATTACCTTTTACTCCCTCTGGTGTGAATGTGAAATTGGCTGTTAATAGAGTTGCTAATGCTACCGGGTTAGCATGTGATTGTTCTATTTTAAGCCAATTTAAGTTATATTTGGGGAGTAGCCAATCAGACACCTCGCTGAGACTCTGGGTCTCACTGCAGCATCTGACACCGAGAAACCTGCCCAACCCACAGATGCGGCCGGGAGCGGAAAGCGCTGAACATGCCATCGTTAACTCGAAATGTTTTAATACAATGTCTTTTTTTTTTTTCCTTCGTAGGTATAAGATTGGTCTCATTAGGCAAATACCAAATGTTTTCATCATGGGATGGGACCCATTTCAAACCCCAGTAACAGAGAATCCACCATCAGCCAATGATGTACTTTGTTTAATCTAACAATGGGTTAATATTGTCGTTTCATTACCGCTTGTTATGCAGTGAAAGCTTACGAGAGAAAATGAAGTGCTCAGAGATTAGTTGAAAAGAGCCGAAGAAGTGAAAGATTTTAGCGAGTTATCTGCTCGATTGGGCTAATTAAAGGTACCAGATGCATTAATGGGTTACGGGAACATCTTTGGTTTCTGAAGATGCTTGCCTAGTAGAGGGACCATGTATTCTAATCATATATGGCATCGTGAGTCCCCCAAGGACCGAGAACACAGCTTTCCTCGGTTCCGTGCTACCCAGCCATCCCCCTTTTCAAAGCACCCACTGCCACCTGGCACCTGGTGGATGAATTGATCGCATTGCTCAGGAAAGTTTTTTGATTAAATAAAATATTCTTGAACAAAGCACTGTTGGTTTGTGGTTTTCATGTTTTATTGGCTTTTCATGTTTTAAATATAAAGCTTATTAACACACAGGGAAAAGCAAACAGGTATGAAGGATGGAAAATAAAACTCAACTGATGTGATACAGTGTGTGCCGTTCTGGTTTGGATTAATCGGGCTTGGCACTGTTAGGGCTCCTGTCACCCGATCAGTTTACTGGGAATGGAAAGCACTGGTGACTAACGGTACCCCAAGCTCATCCCCTGCCAAAATACCTCCTGAGGAAATTCTAGACCCAAGATCTCCAATTTATCATGGAAAACCCAGCCCCTATGGTCTCCCACTCACTCAGACATTTGCTGAGAGATGCCTTTTGCCAGGCTGGGATACAGTGGCGACTGGGACAGGGACCCTGAGCAATGGAGCTCAAAGTGTGCCCGGGAGACACTCGTGAAAAAGTATAATGCATGAAGATAAATGGGCTAGTGAGACGTAATCAGAAGCTTGGGCACTTGGAAAACACTTTTAGTGTTGACTTTTTTTCTTAAACATGTGAAGGTACCACTTCAAGGGGTTTACGAATATTGACTCATTAATTCTGAAAATATCCAGAGACAGATACTGTTATCATTTTCATTCTATAGTTGAGGAAACTAAGGCACAGAGAGGTTAAGTAACTCACTCAAGGTCACACAGTTAGAAAAGGAAAATGAGTGAAATGAAGACATCAGGGATAGCATTCCAAGTACAAGCTCCTCCAAGGGCACTGACAAGCGAGAGTGTAGCTGAGGAAGAGAGTCCCAGGGGTCAGAGCAGGGGGACAAGAGAGGTGTCTTTGGAGTGTGAGTGCCAAACCTAGAGGCATGGGTAGAAAATGGGGAGCTGGCAAAGAGGATGGACAAGGAGCCCACAGAAGGAAAAGCAGAGAGGGGCCTCTGTAAGGGGCAGAAGGCAGAGAGATGGGGCAGGACCCCGTGCCAGCTGCTGCTGAAGAGCAGATAAGAGGCCACCCTGACCCCGTGAACAGAGGGCGGTGCACCTAGGATTGCAGAGCTTCCAGGAGGAGGAAGTGGTGTGCATGTGTTCCTAGAAGCCACCTGGTAAAGGCTGAGGAGAGAGAGGAAGGACAGGGAAAGAGAGGGGGCCAAATAGAACAGCAGGAAGACGGGGAGCCTAGCCCGGGTCAGGCAGGTGGAAATGCAGAGTGGGGTGCTGAGAGGTGGGGCGTGCAGGGTGGAGCACCACGAGGTAGGGGTAGGGAACTCCCCCCTGCAAACCTGCACCTCAGCATCTCTTGAGCATAATAACAATGCAATGATTATTTCTTTTACTTTTTTTTTGGTACCAGAGATTGAACTCAGCGGTGCTCTCGACCACTGAGCCACATCTCCAGCCTTATTTTGTGTTTTATGTAGAGACAGGGTCTCACTAAGTTGCTTAGTGCCTTGCCGTTGCTGAGGCTGGCTTTGAACTCGTGATTCTCCTGTCTCAGCCTCCCAATACGCTGGTATTACAGGCGTGTGCCACCGTACCTGGGTGCTATGATTATTTCTTTCAGGCAGCGGAGAACACGATACAAAGGTTTCCATGCAGATTCAACAGAGAGCCTTCCTGAGACACCCTAGGCTTCGAGGTCTTTGAGGGTGCTCCGGTGCATCCCCAACAGATTACCAGGCAAGTGCAGGTTCCTGGCGTGTTTGTTGAATAAATGGGTCTTATTTACATTTTTATTGTGAATATTATAAAACAAGAATATGGCACTGATTTTAAAGCACTTGGAAACACAGTCATAAAAAACTAAAATTTTATGGTCTTGCAAGTCATTTTAGGAAATGTTGCAAATACACATGTGCATTCCGCCCGGGGCCGTGAGTAATAGGGCCATTACAGGATTTCTCACTGGGTCATCAGAAAAGTTTCTGCCCTCACATTCTGCTACTTTACAGACAGATTCTGTATTTTATTAAAGGTAGGAAAAAGACAAATGGTTTCTGAGGCATAGGAGATAGTTAAAGGAGTTAAGAAAATGTAAAACAATTTTACTAGTGTCTTGACTACTAATTTGGCTAAATGTTTATTCTCCAAATGTTCCAGTATTATCTTTCTTCTTCCTGAAAGGTCAGGCACATGCCACTAAAAATACACTTAATACATTGGAGAATATTTTTCAAGTGATTTATTGGGATAATGTATGGACTATTTATTTAAATATATCTCTTATTTCCAGTAATGCTACAACCTCATTAGAGGCGACTTGGCTCATTGCTTAAGCAAAATGATTTAGCTATTTAGGACCTCTACTTTAAAAATAGGCTATTTTCCTCTAATAGTTTACCAGAATTGGGGATCTATTTTTAGAACAGGACCCAAGAATTTTTAGAACAGGACCTCAAGGTCACAGCCACGGAATTTCTCTAGAAGTTGTGTCTGTTGTATGTTCTGATTCATTTCTCTCTCTTCCTAATTCTCTAGAGGGGAGGAATTCTCCACTTGAGGTATGAGGGCACAGCCAGTTCTCTGGGGGCCTTTGGAGAGGCTCTGTACTGTTTTCTCAGTGGTAGGCACCCAGCTAGTAAGGCATCAGGCCTGGTTGTAGCAGCAAAAAACCACTTTCATTTTTTGGGGACATTGGAGCACTCTTTGATGTGCTAGGAAATGAAATTTGCTAGGTACTGAGTGGAATTCCCTCGAAGAAGCTCATACATGCAGATGCTTATAATATATGCAGGTTATGATCCTCTAGGAACTAGAACATTGCCGGTACTGTGGCACCTAAGTGTGTCCCCCACCATTTCTCTGACCCTTGGTCTTCCCTCAGAGGTAAACACCATTCTGAAATTTGTGTTTATTATATTGGATAAATATCCAATGAAAAATCCTTTTATTGAATATATATGTATACCCTCAAGGGGAAAAGGGACACACACACACACACGTACACACACACAATTCCTTTGACTAGTTCAAGGCCAGTATAGAAAATACACACATTTCCTCAGGTGTTTTGTTCTACCTATAGGATGTTAAAAATGTTCCTGCATTAAAAGATTAAAAAATGTATTAAATCCAGTTGGTGTGCATATGAAGAAACTGTAGTCATTTATTGTTCGTGGAGTGTTAATTGCTTTCTTTCTTGAAAGTCATTTAGCAATATAGAAAAAAAATCCCGAAAAAAGTACAATTGGCTTAGCAGTTCCCTGTACCGGGTTTTATTCTAAGGGAAGAATAGAATAAGTAAATGAAGATGTTTGTTTAAGGATGCTACCTGCAGAGTTACTGAAAATAGCAAGAAGGAAAAGGAGAAATAATTGAAATATTCAAAAGTTGTTGGTGAAATAACTATGCAGCAATTTAAAATGAAAGGACGTGCATGTCATAGTCAGTAGAAAAGAACCAGTTATATAACATGCATATGAACCACACTATTTTAGGACCATCTGATTTGTATAAAAATAACCTCTGTATTTATATTCATGGGAAAAGTTATGGATGCAAATCTACAAAATTTTATAAGCAGCGGATGGATTTTAGATGACTGTGATTATTATTGCCTGAATATTTTTTTGTTTTTCCACAAGAATTGTGTGTAACTTATTCTGATAAAGAATAACTTGTCTATTTATTAAAGAGGAAGCCTGGAGATTTCTGAGACTGCCTATACTCCATTATGCATCTGTGGATCATCCTTGGAAAACACAGTGTTATAGATTGATACCTACTCTGAAGACTTTTTCTCCTTTGCTGTGTTCTCTGGGGCTGTAAACTGCTTTTATATCAGTCTAAAAAACAGAAATATAATTATGCAACACCAATTGCATTCCAATGAACACAAAATTAAACATCCATCTCATTTGCTTCAGCTCCGGTCCATCTGTAGGCAGCCAACTAACTGCTCACTTGCATGCTTTTCTCCAGCTGTTTTAAAATTTGTAATTTCATTTGTCATTACAACATCCCAATAAGGGTAGGGGGAGGAGAGTGTATAGTGGCAGATTTAATAGTTACCAAGTCCATTTTTTTTTTGTACTGGGGATTGAACTCACGTTGAGTGGCACCTTGCTGTTGCTGAGGCTGGCTTTGAACTCGCGATGCTCCTGCCTCAGTCTCCCCAGCCGCTGGCATGAGAGTCGTGCGCTATTGCGCCCAGCTACTTTTTTTATTTGGTAAAATACTAGTCCAATATTTTAATTTTATAGTCCCGGGTGTTGTGGAGCCTTTGAAAATTAAGGCTAGTAGTTCACCAAGTTCATTAACTAACCCCCTTAAGGTTGGGGAATGTGCATTACTTGGACCTGCAGCTTCACATAGTGCACCAGGGTTTCAAGGATTCCCTTACCTGGTTTATTTCAACTTCTATATTTAAAGATTTTCATACTTCCTAATAATCTATTCTCTCTTTATTTTTCTTGTTAAAGACCAATTTAAAAGAGCAGCCGCTATCTCTGCCACTCAGAAGCATCGTTAATTTCAGTCCCCTCCTTCCTGCCCACGCCTCCTCCCCTCCGCCTTGCCTCTCACCTTCCTGGTGGTGTTAACTTATTCTTTCTCTTCTGTTTCTTATCTTTCTCTCCTTGATAAGCCTTAGAAAGACTTGGTATATTCATTTTTTTTTCCTCTTCCTCATTCTTTCTCTATTTCCGCAGTGGGCTTTCTTCCGTCCTTAGATCTTTGCAAGGTTCTTTGTGGAGCAGCTCCTTGCATTTTTCATTCAAGGCATCCTGGGCCTTTGTGGCTTAACTGTGATTTGAAAACTTTGTGCCCTTGCCTGTAGTGCTATCTGGGTTTCTTAATTCACCTAAATTGGATTTTTGAAAATCCTTGAACTTGAGCAAGTTCCTTAATGTTTTCAAATACAGAGATCAGGTCATCTCACCTGGGCAGCGGTATCTTGTGGTCAATAGTATCAAAGCCCATTTATGGGCGGGAGAGAATTGGTAGAGGTGTGAGGTCACCGCTCCTGCCTTGGGCAGGATATAGACATTTTCAGACCTAAATGTATCCTCCACAAAGAAACACACGTGCTGCTGGTGTTCCTGGTTGCTGACATTGAGCTTGGTTTCCTGGCCAGAGAAAGAGATGTGGAAGGCAGGCGGCTTGCTGTTTAGAACGGTGAGATGAGTAAATGTGGCCCGGTGGCTCCTTTTTCTAGCTCCCATTCGTGAATGAAATCAGAGAATGAATGCTAGATTTACACTTGTCAACTTAGATGCATCCATCCAGTGTTCCTTTTCCTAGTGTGTACACATGGGGATCTGCAGGGAAACATGTGATCTTAGGACAGCTGCCCTTCAAGCCTGCAGCAGCCCCGGGGAGTGTGCTCTTCAGGTCTCCCTCCAGAGAGACCTGCCACCAGGGATGCTGTTAGCCTCTGGCTGTGAGTGTCTCAGGACAGCTTCTGGCTTAGAAGAAATAGGCCCAGCAGTGGTACCAGGGCCTATTTCTTCTGCCAGCGCAGGACTCCTCAATAGGTGATCTTTGCACCGGGTTGCCCTGTTGGGCTGGCCACGCTGTTCTCTGAGCTGCGCTGTAGTCTGAGGCTCTTCCCACCTCATCTTCCTTCCTTCCCCCTCGCTTTTTGACAGATGTCAGACCTGCATGGCAGAAGGAAGGCTCTCCCTGCCTACCCTGATCCCTCTCTTCTTTATCTCTCACTGAATCTCTTGCACTTCTAATGCTGCCTCAGCATCAACTTGTTGGAGGACTTGAACTGACATGAGAGCCCAGCCTCCTTTTAACCTTGCTAACCTCCCTGCCTCCCCATCCATCCCGCCTGGTGTAAGCTCAGACACAAACGCTTTCATGTGACTTTATGGAAACCCTAAATGCGATATGGTCACAGAGTGCCTTCTAGGCTAAATGAAATGGAATTGGGGGTCAACTCCAGTTTGGGATTATATATACTACTACTACTGCTCTCATTCATTAATATGGATAATTGACCTTGTTACAGTTTGATCAAATTGGATGGTTCCTAGGAAAAGAGCTTGTACTTAAAACGCTGCATCACTAGGTGATGCTGCTGCCCCACGCAACGGCAGCAGCCTCAGCGGGGCTTGGCCAGAGCCATCCGGGCTTGGGAGCCTGACTTTCCCTGGCAGAATAGGGCCTGCAGGTCTGTAACCCACTCCAGAATCTGAAGAAGTAATTTCCAAATCGAAGATTCTGGACTCTCACTATCCGGCTCTAGAGGAGTATGTTAAATTAAACTCTTATCTCTCTCTCAGAGCTTTGTGTGTGTGTGTGTGTGTGTGTGTGTGTGTGAATGATATTCAGTGGTTGCTCTAATCTCTCTAAGTGCCCCTGGTTCACCTAACATGGCAGCTCACACCTTTGCATCAACAGAACAAGTTTAAATCCATCAATCCCCACCTCCTGCCCCCAGACATGGGAGAAAGCCCAATTTGAAGGGTACTGACATGAAAGGATTTATCTAGAATCCCTCAAAAGAGCTGCATGTCCAAGCATCATGCACTTGTGTTAGCAGCCTAGGGAGACAGAACAGAGGGTCCCGGGCTTCTCTGCTTGGTATTCTCTTTGCTTAACACAGAACAGACGCGTCTCTGGCCAGGCTCTTGGCTTTCATGCTGCCATCTTTGACGCTGCCTCTCCTACGCCTCTTCCCTGCCCAGTCAGCGATCTGTAAACCTAACACCTGTCTTGTAAACCCTCATGGACAAAGATGCTGAGTGGGGCTAAAAATTTAACCCTGAAATTCAATCCCACATCTAATCAATCATATCCATTCTAGAAGCACAATCCTTATGTCTTAGAGAAGGTTGGATTGGCACATTGGTTAATCTGAGTTTTAAGAAGTTATTTTCTTATGCAGGAGATGATTATTTGATGGTACAGACAATACATTGGTATTAACAGGACTGAATTCATTCAAGCCTTCAAGATAGGAATCTCCAGAACCACAATCATCAACCCATACTTTTGCCGCCGTCAATCCATTATTTACATTTTTTAAAATAGTGTCCCATCATTTTTGTCTCATTTTATACTAACAATAGTTAGGAATTTTCCAGAAGTCTTCTGGCTCAGTTTCTTATAAAGAGACATGAGGATATCAGCAGAATCAGTTTTAAAAAGTAGCTCTACTATTGCTGGTAGGCTCCACCACCCAAGTGCAGGGCTAGTACAATTTGCTTCAAGAATACAAACTACTGGGCTTCCCATCTGGAAGTTCTGACTCAGTATGACTGAGGTACACTTTGGAATATATAGTTAAAACCATCAGTCCAATGGCTCTTATGTTAGGAAAGTTCAGGAAACACTGTCCCACTATACAAAGTGGATTCTAGCTATGAGCTAGCATATGATTCCAATCAGACTCAGCAGAATCCACCGTGCAAAGAGAGATCCTGGAGATTTTAATAGTTGGAGAACCATCTGTGAGTTGTGGGATGCCCTCACCAGGTAATTGAGCACCCAGGGTCACTGCAGCCACTTGGAAACTTCTGATACAGGAAGCATTGGGGAATCTTTTATTAATGTATTTAATATGCTTGACTAAGGGGGAAAAGTATATGAAGGCCTTGTTAGCAACCTATCCCTGTGTAGTGCCTGGCCAAGAAATAATGACTTCTTTCTCAGGAACGGTTTATTTTAACCCTTGGCTGTCTTTCTCCAGGGAGAAGCCGGTGAGCAGGTATAAACCTTCCTAAAAGATCTGGATGTCTCTGTGGCTCCATGGCAGCTCCTGGAAGAGGTACATAAAAAGCCATGTGGAACTCTGTCATGCAGCAAGGTTTTGCCTTCCGTGACAGTAGTCCGGCACGCTGTCCCAGTCTGCTCTCTTCCTTTACCGGAGTCAGCCTTGAGAATCCTTGGGGACCCCAGAATATTGACCCACCCCATGAAAGATCCCTTTACCCCTTTGTCATACATGAGAGGGGAGAGTGGCTCTTTTCCAGCCCAGGGCTGACTAAGATAAAGTGGTGCAGAACCTTACTGGGAAGCTGAAATTGGAACCATGTGCCTCAGAGAGTCGAATGGAAACTCTGATCTGCAGGTTTTCTAGGCCGTTCTGGCACTCTGCATTCAGAATGCTCGCACACCTGCACACCAAACCACAGTAGGTAAGATTTCCACTTGCCCCCTCCCCAGCAAAGTTGACCACCCCATGGGAAATTTTTTGTTTGGTGGCAATAGCTAAGAGAAAATGCGACATTCTCTTCTTGTCTGCAGATGAATCATTCTGCATCAGCGGCATTTTTTTTTGTTTTCTATCTCTGAAAGAGTCTAGGGGTGGCTTTTCCTTTCTCTCTCTCTCTCTCTCTTTTTGCCTTTTTCATAAATAAATATTTTAACTGGAAATTTCCAAGCGTATGACAGGCCTAGAATGTGAACTTGAATGTACTGTAATAGAAATCATCAGTTGCCATGGCGACATGTTCCAAGAGCAGATCGCACCAAGTCACGTGAGCAGAGAGTGCTCAGTAATACTAACACATCAGAGAGCGAGGCCACTTAACCTCAATCGCTTCCAGCTATTGTGCAGAATGCAATTGAATTTATTCCTAATTTCTGCCAGTGCTAAGGAACAAAATTTCCCTGCAGATTTTAATCTTACTCAGGCAGCCCTAGCCGGTGCTCAGACACTGTTCACACCAATATTTGGTCTGGCTACTCACCCACTTCACAGCTCTATTTTCTTATTCTTATTTTTTAATAATAGCTTCCCTCTCCCTGCTGGATCCCGCACATCCCCCTGCCCTGGGGAGAACTGCCCTCCCCCTTTCCGAATGGCTGCATGGATTCTCTGGCTCTGTCCGCTAATGCAAGGAACACAGATAATACCAATAAAACCACGACAGGTCTCCACTTTCAGCAATAGTTGTTTCCCCCCCTCCCCTCCTCTTCCCCAAACCTGTTCTGCCATATAATTCCTGCCAGCTTTGGGCTACCCCTTCGAATGCCACAACGAACAGCCCCATCATAATAATAAGGCGAACCCTATGGATCAGAGAATAATGAAATCAAAATGTGTACTTTCAGTCTCCATCACGGTCACCTCTCCCCAACCCCCAACCAGGAGAGCAACACAGACGACCAGGAGGTACAGCCGCCGATCACAGAACACTCATTTCGAGAGCTTATCAGCTCCTATGAAGGCTGATAAATCAGAGTCTCTCATACGGACAGTCTCAAGTTAGCAGTGTCATCGATCTCCCCGGCCCCTTTTAAGTTATTTGTCTTATTCACTTCCAAAGATGATATCAGAGATGCCAAATGAGCCTTTGTTTTCTGTTCTCTTGCGCTGCCCAGGGTGAGCTGCGAGGTTGTGGCAGCGAACCAGGAAGCAGGAAGCATGCTTCCAGGGCTTAGCCCTTTGTTTCCAACCCAAGGTCACCTCCCGCCCATCAGTTCAGGTGTTGTCAGCAGTCCCTGTGTGCTCCAAGGCAGGAGGCAGTGTCTTTCCTGGCTCACCGTCTTTGCATGGCCCTAGCCCTCCAATGACCTCCCCACTTTATGAATGTCACTTTTCAAAAGATGTAAAACCTGCTTGAATAGCTAAATGGAGACAAGGCAGAGTCTGGCTCTCAGAAAGTCCATGGGGGAAGGTCAAGCAAAAAGAACCTTAAAAACACAGGGAGTTTATTGGAAAGGTCTGGCCTCCTTAAGCAGGTAGGTTCCTCCAATGGTAGGGTGAGGATGGGGTTGAAAGTCACTTACTGGGCCAGCACCAAGCCGTTGCTTTAACACTGTACTGGAAATGTGGAGAGAGGCCCAAGGAGAGGGAAGGGCGGCATGGCATTAGAACAGGCGGCTGGTGGTCGGAGCTGACTCTACACAGAGAGCGTGGTAACTATGGAAATCTTCGAGGAGCCTGTGAAAGAGAAGCAGCCAGAGAGGAAATGGAGAAAATACTTGCAATGACTTTTGTATCAGCAGTGTGACATTTGGATCTGGAAAAAGAAAACCACATGCCAGGCTGTTGGTAGCGCACATGGCTCCAGGCCCACCCTACTGTGACCGGGTTCTGGAAGGGTTTGTCAAGCAGCCTTGCCCCACACTTGCCCGTCCACCAAGCAGGGTTACAGGGTGCCCCCAGGGAGAGTCTTCCTACTAGCTCCTATCAGGGGTTTTAAACCAGCTCCCTCTGGCTAGGATAAGGAAGTGCTGTCCTCCAACTGGCCAATTGTCCTACTATTCAATTTTCGAATCAAAATTGGCTTCATTTACACTAGAGCATCATTTCTACACTTACTAGTCTGAAATACCTGTTGGCCCTCTTACTAGAACTGTTCAGGAAGCTAGTGCCTTGGAGGGCTCCTGAAGGATGGCTAATCTGCACCTAAGCAGTATCTTTTTAGGCAGAGTAGCCTTCTAGAAATTTATCCATTCAGAAGTATCTGCCCAGAGACAGTGAGACTCATGGCCTCCTACTCAAGAAAGATGATGGGAGAATGTCAGGGCAGAGTCAGAGCATTTTATCCCTGATGAATTTCATTAAAGGGAAGGGCAAGCTGGGCTATTATGCTAATACTGGCAATAGCAATTTTATTATGTTCGTTAATCTATAGTCAAGGAATAACATTAGTACAATTCTTACAGCTTTTCAAAGTACTTTCATAACTACTACCTTATTTGAACTGCACAGCAACCCCATGATGTTAGGTGGTATAGATGAGAAAATCAAGATCTAAAAACGTTGGGGCTATAATAAACTGTCATAGAGTAAGGATAAGATCTAGATTTCAAGACACCTGCTGCAGTGTTTTCTCTACCACTCATGACACATTAGACTGGCTGAGGTTCAGAGTGCCTGCCCTCTACGTGGCTCCTTCTGAGGGAAAAGGCCCAAAGACGCTCTCTCCTGCACAAATTTGCTGTGGTCCTATTTTGGAAAGAACCAGCCCACAGGTGAATGGAAGGATTTTGGTGCTAATCAGAGGTCAATCACCTGTGGGATGAGCACAAAGTGACAAGTTGCCTATGAACAAGTTTGGCGTGGATTCTGCTCAATAGAGTTTTCCAGACTGAATGGAGGCAACCCAATTCAATTTAATCTTCTCTTTTGGGAAGTGTGAATCTCAGTGGCCAATGAGATGGTAGGTCTCATTTTCCTCTACGAGAGGGCTGTTGTGGAGGCCTGCCGTAGAAGCCATGAGACTCAGAGTGAAGGTGGCATCTCAGGTTTTGATGTAGCCAAAATATAAGCCATTCTGTTTTCAGATGCCAAGTACTGGAAGAAACAGACATCCTTACCTCTTGGTGTGCCTTTCTCCATTCCAGACCTTCTTCCTTCCCTGTCCTTGGTGATACACAGATGGGGTCAGTGTGGGTTAAGAATGAGGAGTGTCTGGTAGAAGCATTATCTCGCAATAAAAAAGAGTTTTCACACTGGCTGGTGGAATGAGGGTACATCAGAAGGGCTTTGGGGGAAAGGCCCCATGGAAACATCTGGCCTGATAATTATTTGGCTGATAGAAAAAAAATTTCCCACGCTGCTCCAGGTTTCTATGGATCCTGGATACTACTGGGACAGATCAATCTATTTTTTTCTTTCTCTATTTTTATCTTTTCCTTCTCTCTTGACCAGCAATTGGTTGGATTGGTCATTGCCTCTGGGGGGTATGCAGCAGGGCATGGACAGTTTTTCTGGCTTTCACATTATTAAAGCTCAAGTTTTTTGGGACAATGGTTCCCAAGGGGTAATATCAGCTCCAAAAGGAGATTTGGAAATGTATGCCATGGGTTTTATTGGTAGTTCAAATGAATGGGAGGTACTAGTAGCATTTTATTCTCTAGGGGCTGGTGATGTTAAACATGTAGTAAAGAATGGACACACCATGAGCTGTCCTGTCCCGACAGCTATAGTGCCCTCAATTTGCAAGAAGGGATTCAGGAGTATAGGCTTGCTGTCTTGAAGAAAGATGAATTCCCCCGGGTCCAAACAAGAGTCCCCAAAGTTGGGAAGAGTGAATGAGGAGGAGGGAGAGGGCAAAGAAGAGCAGAAAAAGTGTGGAGGTCTTGACTACAGAGAGGACCTGCATGCTGAGACCTGGCAACGTGTGGAGGTGACCCCAGAGGGAAAACAAACCTGGAGCAGTTGGGCCAGTGTGTTGCAACCTTGGCGTAGTCGACACAGTTCTTTGCCACTGTGACTGTCCTGTGCATTATAAAATGTTTAGCAGCATTCCCAACCTCTGCTTGCTAGATGCCAATGGCACCTGGCTGGCACCCACCCACCTATTGCCACAGCCACAGAGACTGTCTCCAACATTGCAGCATCAAATGTCTCCTGGGGGTGCAAATTGTCCAGTTGAGAGCATCTGTTTCAAACTCATCTGCCTACAAGGAAATAGATGAGGGTGATAGCAGCAAGAGTAGTAACTGTAGCCGTCATAATAGTTAATTTTTCTATGATGCTTTCTAGGTGCTGAACACCATTCGAATCCCATTATAAATTTTTATGAATTTTTAATTCATTGGATCCTAACTATTATCCTGTAAGGTTGCATGATCTCAGTTGAGGCACAGAGGGACAAAGAAGCTCATGTGAGTCACACACTGTGCCCAGAGCCCGGGCTTTTCTCTGCTGTAAGGCCTCACCATCACACCACTGTCCTTATTGAAGCCACTTTGTCTGCCTCACCTACCAACTCAGGGAGAAAACTCCCCAAAGCATATATTTTAGGGCTTAAGGAGATTTCCTGTTTCCTATGATACAAATGTTCCTGCATTGGACAAGCATTGCTCAAATAAGAAGACTCATTGAATTAACAAAAATAGGTGGACATTTTAAAGGGAGCAGTTATGTGTCTCCAGCACTGTGTGGGACCCTCCTCTGAGCTCAAAGGTTTGGCTTCTGTGGAATACCTATAAAGATCGGGTGTACATTCAGAGCTTGGCCCTCTCCTCCCCGTTGGTGCTGTACCGGGACACAAGGCAATACTCTCTGCCTGAGTGAAAAGTCACGTCTCCTTGGGCATTCTTTACTAGGCCTTGGGGATAGCAGGGTGCCTGGGGAGAAGGTAGTTACTGTGGGCCCCCGATTCTGCAAGCTGCTGGTGATATAGAGAGAGGCTGTCCTGGGGGGCTTTAGTCATATCATGACCCTCTGTCTGGACACTATGCATTTATTTTTCTTTCACTTATTGTGTTACAGCCTGAAAAACTTCTTGTCCCTACCCCACCTCTGGGGCAGATTTGCAGGGCTCTTGAGACTCCTAGAAACATAGTTTGTGACTTTATCATTGCTTTTCCAGCTCTTTTCCCAGCAATACTTTAACATGGACCTGGAGGTGTTTGATGGGAAAGTTAGTCCTCAGTTTTTAGGCATTTCCTTGGAGGATGATGAGATGTTAATTTGAGTTTGTAATTTTATGCTGAGCAATTATCCTTAGAACAATGCTTTTTGGATTTAAGTTTAAATTGGAGTTTGAGAGGTGCAAGAATTATAGGAACTATGTTCACATTTTCATGATAGATTCTCTTCATTGCCCATAGTTAGAAAGATCTTCAACACTTCCCACATTGCATCTGGTTTTAAATTTCATTAAAATCATGTATGCTTCCTCTGAATATCATAAAAACAGAGATTTTCAGAATAATTTCTTCAAACATGATAATGAACCCTTTCTCAGGATACAGAAGAGGCTGGCTCTAAAACAAATAAGAAATCCAAGCAACGCTGCCAATCCCAATTCTTTTTTTTAATGAATTAATGTATTTGTTCTAATTAGGTATATATGACAGCAGAATGCATTTTGATTCATTGTACACAAATGCCGCACATCTTTTCATTTCTTCAGTGGTACGTGATGTAGCGTTGCACCATGTGTGCAGTCACACATGTACCTAGGGGAATGATGACCATCTTTCCTGCCCTCATGGCCCCTCCCCTGCCCTTCCTCCCCTTTGTCCAATTAAAGTTTCTCCATTCTTCCCATGCTCCCCCAATGCCATTATGGATCAGCATCCACTTATCAGTGAGAACATTTGGCCTTTGGTTTTTTGGGATTGGCTTACTTCACTTAGCATGATGTTCTCCAACTCCATCCATTTACCTGCAAATGCCATGATTTTATTCTCTTTTTAAAAATTTATTTTTAAAACAGAAGAATGCATTTTGAGTCATAGTACATATATGGAGCATAATTTGCCACCTCTCTGGTTGCAAATAGGATAGAATCACACCATTCATGTCTTCATACATGTACCTAGGGTAGTGATGTCCATCTCATTCCACCATCTTT